>VDFB02000017.1:266776248-266791464 GCA_007258455.2 Sequoia sempervirens
TGAAATTGTCAAGGGTGACAATCTACAATGCTACAAAGACAATATAGATAATATTGTAGTTAGGGTAAAAATTTAGGGAAAATGCAGAAACAAATTAAAATGAAACCCTAACAATGCACAATGAAGCATGAGAGAACATGAAAATCAAAATAATAAACACAAACGCAAACCAATCTCCATATTATGCTTGATTTATCTTCATTGCTCTTCTCCACCTCGCATGAGAATGCAAGATTTTAAAGGTTTGATTGTTGATTGCTCAATTTCGCAGCATAACGATAAGATGTAGATGATAGAAGAAAAATAGATAAATGAAAGATGATGGATGAAAGATTGTAGAGATAATTCAACAGAGTAAGGGTACTTGAAAGCTCATCCATGCAAATGGCTTGGTTGTGGGTTAATTTATAGACTTGCAAGATGGATGATCAACGGTGGGGAGAAAAAGGATGAATCAATGGATGAGAGTGAAGGAGAGACAAGAATGAATGTGCATGCACCAAGTGTCCATGAAAAGGCACTCTATTTAGAAACCTTGGGTGGGCTTTGATAGTGGTAAGATTCCTTTCTCCACATAGAACGCTTTTTTCTATTTTGGAGTTGGAGTGATGAGGAGATAATAGATTTTTTCTATTTTATTAAATTGTCCCACATATTTATTATTGTCATTTTTCAAAGACAACAGGGCCCACTTGCACATTTTAAAAGAATAAGATAAAAATGGAAAAAAAAAATTAAATAAAATTTATTTAATTTAGGTGGATGTTGAATAAATAAATAAAATAATTGATTTTATTTATTTATTAGAAGAAAGATACAATAATTAAATTATTTAAAATTATTTAATCATTTGATGGAAGATAGAAGAATGATGAGCATTAATTAAATAAATAAAATTTATTTAATTAATTAAAGATGTGAAGAGGAAAATGAAATATAAGTGTGTTAGACAAAATGAAGGTATGTGGTGAAAAATGCGATAAATGTCTAAATAATGAAATGGGCCAATCTTGGGTGTCTACAAATATCAATTAGAACAAGGGTTTTATTAGATTATCCATTGGTAGTCCTTATCATCAAGCTTGATACACATACATTAAATATCTAGGGTTCCACATACAAACAAGATTGCATAGACCATATTGAATCTCTTATCTACTTGATGTGGACGCTACTCATTTCTATATCTCCTCATCTCTCTTTGTTATCCCTAATTACATTGTATAGAATTTTGATCTCAATTTAAATGGATTGGGTTTTTTCTAGGAACAATGACTAGGATTGAATCATTGATCACTTTAATGGGATTGATTCGAGCCTCATTTAGGTTAAGTTTGTTTTTTCATGTGAGCCTTACATGGAAAAATAATCACCCCTTGATGCAAGTCCCCTCTATTCATTTGAGCAACACTTCTTCCTTGGGGTTGCCACCATCTTTCAATACAAGTTCTCTTCTAATTGAGTGTTGTTTTTGTTCATGCCTTGGCTAACACTATAAGAGGTATCTTCATTTAGTGTAGTAGATTACTAAGCATGATTGTGCAATGTTTCTTCCATTGATACCCACCTTGCATATTAAACTTCCTTTCACTAACAATTTTAAATAACAAATTTCGCATCACCTAGTAATTTTTTTTTGACATAAATATAAACACCTAAGATTTAGGATTTCACAAGTGATGTGATAGTTTGTAATTCTTCCTTACTATTGTAAGTAACTACTAGTTAACAAGATAATCTTTACTACCACCTTAAATAATTAAATGCCTAAGATCGAGGGTATCATAACTTACATGATAAGAATTATAATTTCCAACTAGCTCCAAACTATTTGATTGACCTTTTGTGCTTCTATTGACCACATCAATGATATTTTTAACATGTAGGATTATATTTAGATATTAATTTGTGTATTTATTCAATTACTTGTTTTCATCCTCACTATACCAAAGATGCAAATTTTGTTTATAAAAAGAAGTATGGTAAAAAATTCTTGAAGTAGAATGCTTGAGATATTTTCACTCTAATTGTAGGAAAAAGAATATAAAAAAAATAAAAAAGACCACCATAAATATTTCATTATAAATTTTATATTAATGTCTTATCAAACTATACTTTAAATAATAATAATTATACCAATATTTAAATTGTTTGTAAAATTACTTGCTCCACTTAAAAGACAAAAACAATCTCTTCACACATTTAAAAAAAAAATCTAACAAATATTATATATCAAATTAATACTTTATTTAATGATAACCTACCTTAAATCATAAAAGACTTATTTGTATGCAATTTAATAAGTGCTCTTAAACTTAAAAATCTTAAAAGGAAGGTTGGACAGAGGAAGAGTTGGACCAACAATTATAACTAGTACTATAAAAAATGAAGATGATGTTTCCTTATTTCTTCTTGTGCACAGATGCTATACTTATGGCAGAAGGGTCAAACGACAATGACTAGTTATGATTCCTTGGAAGCCCACGTTGAGATTTGAATAAGATGTAGCTTTCCTACAATCTTAGACCCCCCAGCTCAGCTCTCAGAAATTATTCCATGTAATTTTCATAGGGAAAAGTTTGGAAGACAGTGTAAGCTTCTCAAGAAAAGGTTGAGCCACAAGTACATTGCCGGTCTCCCATGCGTATGTCATGCATTGATTTTAGCTAACAGTACACTTCCAAACAATACAAAATTTAAGACCTTATGTCAACCAATTATAGAGTCTATCTTCAAGTACATGATCAAGAAATGATAAGTTAATTAGCACTTTGATCAATCTTAATCAAACAGACAACCAAACCCAGAAAGAAGCATTGGAATGGAAGCATGACTGTTCCACTTTACACTCACCTTAATTACTTAAAACAAAATGCCAGCTAAGGCAGACATGCTGCTCTCCACTTAACACTGTCACCCACTACCAATGCATGCACCAATCAACTATTTCTTTCAACTAGATTTTTGTTGGTTTTAAGCACTTTCCATATATTATATCCTCTCTTAAGCATGATTTTAAGGTCTGTAAAGAAACTATCCATTTTGAAATTAAATTGTTGGACTTCTAGACATGTTTTTAAAAAATTGTTGGGGTAAATTATATTCTGTCATAGTTTATTATTTACTGCTTTTTTATCATTATAATAATGAGTAAAGGTTGTGGAGGCTGTTAGATATTAAGTGATTTTAGTTAGTAAAGTAGTGGAAACTACCAAATTTCTAAGTCATTATGGATATGGTAATATTAATGTATATGGTAAGTATCATTATAATTGTTATTGAATGATAATGAAGAAAATTTAAAATCTTAGATGCATAATAATCGTAGTAATTATCACAGTTAATAACTACTACACTACTAGGTTGTGGAGGTTAAATTTTTAAATGATCTTTATAAGAAAAAACAATGGAGACTATTGAACTTTTAGGTGATCTTAGATATGGTAATTTTATTTTGTGTTCACTATTTCTGGATTAAAACTGTGTCAAATTTTTCCACCAGTTTCAGATCATACTCCATGATCCATCATGAGGATGATATGCAACGACTCTCTCTCTCTCTTTATTGCTTGCATATCATCTTGATGATGGATCATGAAGTATGATCCGAACGTTGATGGAAAAAAAAGACACAGTTTTAATCCAAAAATAGTGAACACTTGATTATCATGGACCGTGGAAGCTTGATGCTTTCAATTTTATTTTGTGTTGTATGGTAATTATACTTGTTATTTAGTGATAACGAAGAAAGATGATCTATGAGACAACTTAAAAACTAGTTATTAGCTATGTAGTAATTACGAGGAAAGATTAAGGGACTTGCTAAACTTATGATATAACACGTAATGTCTAAAACTTAGATGCATAATAATATCTTAAATTAGTAAATCAAACTATTATATAACTATCTGAATTATGTATCAAAAATTCTAAACATTACAAATCATACAATAATTTGATAGGTTCCACAATCTCTACTTATAATTACTATATAACTTGTAACTAGATTTTAAATTGTGTCATAATTCACCATTTTTCTATTATCACTATTAATAACTACAATTATAATAAATAGATTAAACTCCCTAGGATATATCAGCTAGAAGCTCAGCAGCCTCCCCTACCTTTACTAATAATTACTTCTTTAAAAGTACCCAGTTTTCAATTTCAATAATAATTTATCTTTCTCTATTAAACTGTAATAACAACTATAATAATAAAAAAGGTTCTAACTTCAGTATTACCTTACCTAAGATCACTTAAAAGTTTGGCAACTTACACTACTTTTACTGATAACCACTATCAACATAAGCAACTAGTTTTCAAGTTCTGCCATAGTTTATCTTTCTTTACTAAGATGTGGAAAACAATTACAATGGCAAGTAAGCTAAATTATAGTTCTGCTCTATCTAAAATTCTGGACATCACATATTACATTGAAGTTCGGTTGCCTCTAGATTTTAAGTTGTGGCATAATTCATCTTTCTTCCCTCTGAAAGCTAATAATGACTATATTGACAGATCAGTTTTCAGTACTACTCTGTATCTAAGATTCAGGACATCACAGTCAAATGGTAGTTTTTTTAAGTCTACACAACTACTGTTAGTAATTTACTTCTATGACAAGAAAGGGAGTCTCTACTACCTGCACCGTGAAGGAATTCAGTGTCACATGTTAGTTTTGTCAGTGAAGCTTACATCTGTAGTTGTACTACCAACCAAAGTACCCAAGATTCTGTACATCACAAGTCACATGATCGTTGCCAGTTTCCATCGTCACTGCTAGTGACTACTAAACTGACATGCAAGGCAGTCTCAAGTCTCTACAAGCACCTTCAGCAATTGAATAGGTACTTATGATTGAAGGCATCACAACTTCCATGGGTCCTATAGACTGGTGGGTCTTGTGGACGTGGATGTAATTAAAATCATTCATTTATGGTAAGTTGTTAGTCTCAATTACTAAATGCTATTAATAATCATCAAATGAATGAATGATTTTTAATGACATTCACCAAACCATCAGTCTATGAGACTGCCAAATTTTTAACCATTTTCAAGTTCTTTTTAATGTTCGTCCTCCTATTATAGTTTCTTTTAATGTTCGTCCTCCTATTATAGATCTTGACCAGAAAGCCAGCAGTTTTGAGAAGCTTGTCTCGTTAAAAAGCTCATTAAGCAAATACAGTGGAAGGGTCCTGAGGTGCAATGCTTGTGATGATATGAATTTTAAGCAATGCTTAATAAGCATTCCATTGTGAATTTTACATCAGAAACCTGCCAAAGCCTTTCCATTGATATAACAACCACATCTGTTTTTGAATCGTACAGATAATGCTTGTTGGACTTGTAGCCAAGTTGTATTTATCACATTATCTCAAATCAAGAAAGCACTGATAAACAGACTTTTAAGGAGCTTCATGGAACCAACCTTTGTTTATTGCTCTCAGACTAAAAAAAAAAAGGAATGAGATTGCCGTTTTTTATACAATTGTTTCCTGAGACAAATTCCTGACAATTATGCTTCAGTTTCAGACTATTATCTACAGAAGAAATCTTTACATATAATTTAAAGTATACCCCTTAAACAATAGGCAAAATCCCATCCCCATTTCCAGCTATGATCCTGAATTTCGAGATTTCCACACAGATCAGGATAATGACAATCGTAAAGGCAAACTGACTTACAACCTAGAAAGCTGCTCCTGGATTTGTGATGAGCATGGAGTATAGAAGGGAGCTTCTTTTCTGCATACTTAGTGAATCCTCTTTCCTGAATGGATCAATCAAAATTTTAAGGCTCCGAGCATCCTCATCCTTTTGAAAACATGATGTGATCTTAGAGGCCTTATATTTAGGATTCCAATCTATAAATCTCAACAGATTGTCGTTTTCCCTGGGCTCTTTGCACTGCATCCAAATGAGCAACTTTTGCAATCTGATAAGGGATTGAATTCCCCAGTGAGAAAGAGTTGAAGCAAGAAAACCCATCTGATCTGAACCGGCCTTCATCAAAGAAGACAAGAGTGGTGCAATCAATGCATTATGCCATCGTAATCTATAGAGGCCTCTAATTGTGCACAGGTGATGTAATTCTTCCTTTGTTCTCGTACTCTCATTCAGACCCAATCTCTGATATGCTCTCCAGAGCAGGCCTCCACACCCCAACTCCAACTCTGCTAGATCTCCTGCTTTCAGGCTTCTTCCTTGACTGATAGCGTTGTCTGCTACCCAGTTGGGCCTCGATGACCACCTCATTCTCACACATTTCCTCTGCCAAATGCTGCTCTGAGATGCCCAGCTGGGTCACAGTTTCACACTGTTTTAAACACAGAGCTCTCTGTTTGGGGGCCTCAGATTGGTTCACATTGGCATTTTGAGAGTTTCTCAGGGGCGAGGATGCACCCCTGTGCACTTTATCTCCCGAATCCTTCCTTGCAGAGAGCTTTTGGACAGAAGGGGGCTTGGAGGATTTGTAAGCATTAGAATCGGCCTTCTGACCCCGGTGTTTTTGAAGACTATAAGCAGGAATAAGGAAGTAGATCTTTCCTCTTTGAAGCTCTGCTTCAGGAGGTACAACAACAGTCTTCTGAACAACACCTTGGTAACTGGGTAACCCTAAAACATGCTTAGGATTTTCCTTCATAACTTCTTCAGCCTTGACAGGCCTGCTATACTCCTCCACGTGCCCATTCGCATGCAGAACTCTGACCACATCGAGAGCACCACATGGAAGCATACAAGCAATGCAGCACTTGATACTGTTGCCCATCTTTTAACACCCAGATGACTTTTCTCTCTGATTTTTCAGAAATTCAATGGCATTCATGCATTCATTGTGTTTCACAAATTCATTGGCGTTCATGCATGCATTATGTACAACAAACAAGAACAAACATTTAGGCCTTATATCCCACTCAGCCTTAAAAAGCATTAAAAACAAAGAATAAGACCCCTCTCAAGGGACAAAGGAAAAACAGCAATCAATTTCAACAACAGTCCACACATGGGGGTGGGGGGAGTCATCAGTATGGCAGAAGGCAACAAGCTCACTTCCCAACAGCTAATTCTACTGTTACATACTAGGCCAGTGTCCTGTAATGGGTCCATGATGCCTGTGCATAAAAAGAATCAGGTCCCACTTAAAAACCATGTCTCTTATTCCTCCTCCAACTTCTACAGATTCTCAATCTTCCATTTACACTATATACTCAAATTTGGATGCCTGCTTTATCCTCTTACACTGCAATGATTTGGGGCTATTTTTGCAGAAGTGGGTGGACAATAGCAGATAATGTGGCAGCAGTTGATGGAGAAATATGTGGCAACTTCTGCATCCGCATAGACTGGATCTCAGAACAGTCTAGATAAAGAGGGCAACAGGAAAGTTAGCATATCATGATGCAAACCTTTTTCTTCAGAATTTAGATCCTTTATACTACATGCGTGTAGCGTTTAAAAACCCTGGTTAGTCAGAGGAAACATTCCTAGCCAACCTAGAGACATAGAGACATACTCCTGCTAAGTCTACCAGTGAAAATATTTCTTTATAAAAGAATGTTGGCACAAGGCCTAGGGGAAGGAAATGAGCCTCTATCCTTTGTGAAGCGTGTGCTGTAGCATGGTAATTTCTAAGCTCCTTCGGAAATGAGAGTTTATTGCATGTTGGATTTCTTCTTTAAAGGTGATGCTTTCTAAAATAACATTAAAATACATTTTAGATGAAATAAATTCGAGTTTTAAAATACATAACAAATAAATATTAAATTAATAAAAAATAATATGTGTATTTAATTTTAGATGGAATAAGTGGATAGTTTATTGTAAGGCATGTTCTATGATTTTATTTGGATTTTTGTTATCAAATTTGTAACTATTACATATAAAAAAATCAACTATTCAAGTTCAACCCTACAACAATGACCCTCATCTATGCACAGTGGCTCCAAACCTATTATGTGTTCATATGTTGTGCACTTTGGATCTTTAGACTCGCGTTTGCCTCTATTATCTAAAAATGGAGTTGCTTAAAAGCATTGTTGGAACATGCTATGCTAGGAAAGGAAGTCAACTAACATATCATCTTGTGCATTAGTTAAGCCCCTTAATCAATTTAAGGTTTCAAACAAGTTTGAAGACATGTGAAGCAAAAATGTATTGCCCCGAGCCACACACTCAGGACATTAGCCAAACAAATATTTTTTTCTAAGAATGACTCAATAATTAAGATACAATATTGACATGTCGCATTGCACGCCAATGTGCACACCAAGTTTCGTTTCAAGCATAACAACACACTAGGCATAACAAGGTTGTTGTGACAACACTTTGTTGAGAAAATTAACAATGCAAATAACAATCACAAAATAGACAAATTAACATGGAAAAAACCTAGTAATGTATGAGATAAAAACCATGAACAAAGATCTCTTTATAGACAAATTTAATTAAGCTAATATTTCCTCTTTTCATCTATAATAATTTAAAATTTAATTATTTAATTATCTCAAATTTTCCTTATATCTATTTTAATTAAATAATTATTTAATTATTTAATTAATTTATCATTTTCTCTCCAACATTAAATTAAAATAATTTCAATTACTTATTTTTTGTCCACTATAAATAAATAGTAAACATATATTCCATAATTAAATAATTTATTCAATTACCTCTTTCGCTCCAAAATAAAATAAATAAATAAATATTTTATTTATTATTCAACTATGCTTATAAATTAAATAAATTTATTCAATTCTTTCAACTATTCCACCTCATCAGTCCAATCCATTTACTAATTTTAGCTTCTACTTTTTCTCAAATTTTCTAAAATATTGATTCTTCTAATCGATCTCCATCATTGATCAAATATCAAGTGAAGCATATAAATAAAAACCTTCATCCACACATTCTCCCCTAGAGAGTATAATCACATATCATTACCTATCTATTATCTTTGAGCATATACCATTATCATTACAAATTATTCATGCTATCATACTATCATTGTGCTATCATGGTTATGTTATTTTGAAGAACTCACATATCGAGCATCCAAGAAAATATCAAAGAAATAATGGAGCAAATCAAAGTCTTTACTATAGTATAATTGTTCATTATTTGATTCATGCATAGATCTTAAGCTTTATTGAGAGTGATTGTTGAGTGTGAATTTAGTACTTGCATTGCATTGTTCTTATTTTACATAATTCACATTTTTTAATTATCCACATTTTGGCATCCCTGATGGAACCCACATCCTTGATTTTTTAACAATTTTTTTGAAGAAATTTAACTTTTTGAGGGTTATAAGTTCAAAACAACACATTTGATTTATTTTGTAGTGCATTTGTGCCAACTTGCAGCTCTTCTAAGCTAATTTAGGGTGCACTTGAGTTGATATGCAGTGCATCTAAGCTGGCATGCAACACATTTGAGTCGACATATATATATATATATATATATATATATATATATATAATTTGAATTCTAGATGGATTTTCACAATCAAGTCATAGATTGACACACTTGATAGATATCACCATGCTTTTGACTAGACCTACAACACTTTTGAGCAAATTTGATTTGCTTCTAAGGTGACTTGCCACACTTTTGACCCGACCTACGATACTTTTCAATAGATCTACTATGTTTCTGAGGTGATCTACTATGTAGTATGTAGTTTATCTAATCTATGATGCATCTGATATACAAGTGCACAAAGATGGGTGACCAACAAGGGGTCTTAAGTGGCCACTTTTTTTTCTGAAATCAAGAAAGAGTGATCTTGGATGAGGAGTTAAAGATAATTACACTCAAAATTTGAAGATGCAATGAAAAAAGTCATACTGCTTTGAATCGACTTTCTAAACTACTATTTTTTTTTAAATGGTAGATATTAAGGGGTTCAAAAAGGGGAGCCACATAAAGAGGTCCTATTTTTTTTCAAAAAAGCATAACATAGCATCTAGCATGGCCCCCTAAAATATTAACTTCTTTTAGTATTTCAAAAATCATTTCGGTGAGAAATAAACTAACACATGTAGTTTATACCCAATATTTCTACTAAATTTTTAATGAATATATGATTTTTTACTAATTTTCAAAGTGGACACATCCTAAAAAATAGAAAATTGAGTGTGCTCCCCCCTAAATTTTTTAAAAACTAATCGATTTTTTTTAATGCATGTAGAATGAAGTCTAGTTTCTAAAAATGTTATTTATTTTAAATTTCGATGAACGGTTAAAAAGTAAAGTAAAAAATACCACACATTCGTTTTTGACAAAAAATAGATACAGTAACAAAAGAAATTAAAGATGAAAACCTTAAAATACTCAAAATGTGAAAAAAATACATGGTTAGAAAGCTAAAAGAGAGCTTAACATTATTGTGGTATTTTTTTGACTTGACATTGAAGCACATGCAAACCTAATTATCACATTTTTGTGAAGGAAATTCATCTCTCTCCCTCACCTTCTCTCTCTCTCTCCCACTCTTATTGATCCTTCCATCTCTCCATCCCTCTCTCTTCCCTCTCTAAGTCTCTCCCTCTCTACCTCTCCCTCTCTCCCTCCCTCCTTACTCCTCTCTCCATGTTCTTCTCTCTTCCTCTCTTCTCTCTCACTCCCCTCTCTAAATTGTTACCTCTTGCCTCCACCCTCTCTCCTTACCCTCTCTAGGTTTAAATTATTCAGGATTTAGGGTTGAGGGTATACAATTTAGGGTTGAGGGTATAGATTTTAGGGTTTAGGTTTGAGGGTATAGAGTTTGGGGTTGAGGGTATAGAGTTTAGGGTTGAGGGTTTAGCGTATAGGTTGTAGGGCCTATGTTTTAAGGATAGTGTTTAGGTTTGAGGGTAAAGGGTTCACGACATAGGGTATAAGGTTGAGGGAGTAGGGTTGATGGTATAAGGTACCAGGCTGAGAGTGTAGGGTTTATGGTTGAGAGTATTTGAGAGTATTGGGTTTATGATTGAGGGTATAAGGTATAGGGTATAGGGTATAGGGTATAGGGTTGAGGGTTGAGGGTATATGGTTCACAGTTGAGGTTATAAGGTATAGGGTTTAGGGTTGAGGGTTTGGCATATAGGCTTTAGGGCCTAAGGTTGAGGGTTAGTGTTTAGGGTTGAGGGTATAAGGTATATAATATATGGTTTAGGTTTGAGGGTATAGGGTTTATGGTGGAGGGTATAAGGTTGAGGGTTGTTGTACCCAAAACAATTTTTTTGCTTCATTAAGGCATTTTAATTAAAATGGTCTAAACCTTGTAAAATTGTCACCAAAAGTTAGTTTTTGGGCATACAAAATATCAGATTTTTGTAGGTTTACTGTCTAGGTAATACTGGAAAATTTTGAAAACTTTGAAAATTAGGGCTTTTGGGCCCCTTATTTTTAGGAAAAACCCTAAAAATTGAATCTTGTCATAATTGACCAAAAATTATTTTGATTGGCTTATTTCACTTCACGATCACAGTGATAAAGTCAAAATAAAAATAAAAAAGTTAGTTTAAGTCTGGTGGGTTGTTTCCACTTTTTCAGGAGAAAATTTAGGACCTCTGAGGTCATCAATGGCAAATGGCCATATACTAGGTGTCAAAATCTAAGCTTAAAACACTCCAGCAAAGATTATATGGCAAGATATGTTCAAAATGATGCTTTGTCATGGAGGGGTTTTTTATCAAGGAGAAAATCATCAAAATTTGGTCAACTTTGGAAATAAAAGAGCCCCTAGAGGCTAGGGACGCCTTAGGTTTCAAAAGCCCAAATCAACTTTTCAAGATTTGTCACTTCCAAGAAGACTTCTTCAGAATCCTATTAGCTTCATGATGAGCCTACCAACTAGTCTAGAAGATCTGTCTAGCACTTGAAATTGGAGATTGAACAAAGAACGAGGGAGATGAAATTGATAAAATTTTGGCTAACACTAGAGCAAATCCAGGGGCACCCAAACTTTTGAGACTCCAGATGAAACTTTTTGATCAAATACACCTAGGATGTTTGTCTTAGACTTGATCAGGCTTCACAAAAAATCTGTCAGTAGATGAATCTAAGTTGCTAAACTGCTGAAATCAGGTGTCAAACATAAGGTTTTAGTCATGGTCAAAAATGTCATTTAAGCACAAAAGTGCCCTTGGAGGCCAGGGGTGCCCAAGGTTTTGAACCCTCAAATGTATTGATTTGGGTTAGCTCAAATGCTCATCATGTCTATGATGCTTCCAGCTTTCCATCGCATATCTCAACCAGGTCAGTTGACATCTCAGTGCTCGGCAGCCAGAGATTGAATGGAGAATCAACTAGTTGCAAAAAATGGCTAACTCTAGAAATAAAAGCACCCCTGGAGGCCAGGGGCACCCTAGTTTTTGACCTATTAGATGAAGGATTTGGGGTTAATTCTCTCCAAGAGATCATGTTCAAAATTGAGCCAGCTTGAAAGTTTTGTCAAGTGTCAGGAAATCTAGTCTAAAGGATGATTAAAATCAAGTATAAAATGATGAAAATGCATGAAAATTTGACTTAGTATAGTGAGAAAAAGCACCCTTGGAGGCCAGGGGCACCCTGAATTTTGAAGGCTCAGAAGTCACAATTAGGGTTTGTAACCTTAGGGAGCTCCTTTTCAATTTTGATTCTTCTCTTCAACGAAAAATGCCAGCCAGTCTACTAGACACATCAGTCAATCACAATTAGTGATCAAACCTAGGCTCTAGTGACGTTTGCAAATGGAAAATTTCAAAAAAGTTTTTAAGTCTAGAGAGTTGGCACCCAAAGTCAAACTTTGACTTTTGAACTCAAGTGAATTGGTCGCCCTATAATGGAGGAGTTTTCGAACTCAACTTAAAATAATATTAAAACTCCAGTTTTACTTCTAGGTCGACCTCAAATGACTTATTTTTTCTTGCATGTGGCAAATTTGTTTGTGCATGTAAGAGTGGCATCCATTTTAGGGTTTTATCTTGTTCAATTAACTGAATTTGGGGTCCAATAATATTATGCCACCCAAATTTAGGTTTTTTGCATGCAAGTCATTGCCTTAAGTCATAAATTTTATTTATTAAGGCATTTGGGCATCCATTATTCTCATCACAGGTGGAAGCAAACACATATTTTCTCATGAAAGTAAGATCTGAAGGCGCTACAAGTGACATTTTTCAATGTTCTTCACAATGTCAGGTCCAAATTGTTCAAAGGAATTATTTTTCAGACTTCATCATTTGAGTGCATGCATTCCAAACTTCATCAAATCTCATTCAAGGCATAGGCGTCATTTTCAGAGGCAAAATATAACTTGTATTTTCTATCTCTAAAATTCTTCTATCCTTGTCTTAGGTTTTATCTCGCATGTCAAAGTAAATGACATCTTTTTTAGAATCTGGTCATATGGGTTCACATAGTTTGGCATTGGCAGCAAAACCCATGTTTCTGAATTTTTTGAGAAAATTGCCCTGTTAATTCTCATTTTGAAGTATTGTGCTTTTTTTTGAAGATTTTTTTGCATGTGGATCAAAAAGTGAAAATTTTAAAAAATGAAGAATGTACGTCCGTTCGGCTCATTGGTGCCTACAAAACCCATGTGCCAGTTTTTCTTAGAAAAAATTGCCCCCGGTGCCCCTACAACCCCTGCAGCTTCTATTTTGAAAACTCTTTGCATGCCTTAGTAAAACTCACTTTTTCGAGTTTCTCACAATCTAGGCTGGCTTAGATTTTTGTTCTCTACAAAACCCACGTTTCATAAAATTTCCTAAAAATTTCCCCTCAACTGGCTATTTTAGCCTCGCCAGGAGCCATTTTTAGCTTTTTCTGAAGTTTGCCCAAACATATCCGACTTTACAGTCAAAAGTATAGATTTTCAAAATTCAGTTCAACCCAATAGAATACAAGACCAAATTGGTCTTAGTTCATTACTTTTTGAAAACCTCTGATACAAACTTGGGTCACATTTATCCAGTCATCAAATTGAGCACGCTGGAAGGCATTGACAACACAACAATCAAGAATCTTGATTGCTCGAGATTGCTTTCAGCAACATCTATTCCTATCATGGTATTTTATCTTGAGTTTGTCATTGCATGCATTAAGCATTACGACTCATCTACATGACAAATCTGATCAGTAGATGGGCGAGTCATTTGTAGCCTCAAGCCGAGAGATATCAAGAAGTGCTTTGCCATTCCACCTCGTTCAGATAATTTTATCATAGTCATGGAGGAATGCAACAAGATATGGCAGGGAGACAAGGATAGATCTCAGAGAAAGGTTTCTTAGAGGTGGCTAAAAGAACATAAAACCAACTTGCTAAAGAAGGTTGGGCATGGAGAGTTCAAGGATGAGATTGATATCCTGATTACTTTGCTCAACCGGGTCACAGGTCAAGAGGAAGCTCATGTTTTCCGACCATGGATATTTTATGTCATCTCCCAGATTATCAATAATAAGGAACACTTTGATTGGGCTATGTTTATTAGTGAGGTTCTTCACTATCAAATCACAAGATTCCTTAAAATCCATGAGTTTCAAATGGTTTCTTATCTTGTCTACTTAATTGCATTCCAAGGAAATTTTAGAACTTTGAAAACAATGGAACTCTTGGCATTCAACATGTGCACAAATACTTCCCACAATTGGAGTTCTCAAAGCCTGACCATGATTTCAAATAGGTGAATGATCACTTCTTGATGAAGATAGTCAGAGACCTTGATAATGAGATGCACCTTAGAATTTTGGCGGAGGCTAAATCAGTAATGGGGAGTTGGGCAGATTGGTTTATCCAGTTTCCCACTTTCACCTATATTCGAGTGTATGGTTACACAAGAAAACCTCTGATGCTACCAAGGTACCCTTTTGATAAGGTCTTGTTCATGGAGTTATTGAGATAGGTTCACAAGGTTCATACTTTTCTTCGCAATTGACACAAGCAAGCATTCACCTTTCCGTGTGGATTGGGCATTTTCAAGTGCAAATCAGAAGTCGACTGCAAGTTGATGAGCAACGAATTGTCAAAAATCCATCTCAAGTATCTCAGCGAGAAGCGCTCCTATGATCCTCTAGGTCACTATGCAACTCAGTTGGATCGAAGTCATTCACACAGGCCAGCACTTGAATATTTCTTGGTCAACTTCAAAGATGAATTTGAAGTACACAGACATAGGCGTCAGTATTGTAGACTTACTCTTCCTCAGCTTGCTAATTTCCTATCAGAAGATGTTGAAGGTTTGTCAGATG
>VDFB02000017.1:266794937-266896158 GCA_007258455.2 Sequoia sempervirens
TGTGAATGTTTCTCTTTCATGTGAAGTTATTTCATAGTTTATGTGTAGCCTTGGTTTGTGGATTATTTGAGTGAAGTTAGATCTTGAGTCGCTCATGTTAGTTATTATTTAATTGTTATTAATATTATTATAATTATATGTATATTATGTTTTATGAAAATAAAGTTATAAATATTAACATATTCTAATGTTATTTATTAAATAATAATGTTTATTAGTAAATATTTAAATATTAATATGTAAGCATATGTTATATTTATGTTTTGATTTACTATTTTGGTAGAGTGATTATTTTGAGTTTATTTGATTATTTAATTTATTTTAATTATTTTATTAATGGGATGAAGATAGGTACTTTAATTTAATATTTTTAGTAATTTATTTTATGAGAGGATTATATTTCTTTATTTTATTTTGGAAAAAAGAGTTTTTTTGGGAAAAAGAAAGAAAGTTACTTTCATTTTGTTTTTTCTTTCTTTTTTGGAATTTAATTAGTTTTAATTATGAGAAAAATAGGAAAAGTGAGTTGCACTCTTTTTTGGGCATGAAATTTTAGAGGGTTTTCTCTGTTTTTGGGTGATTTGGGTTCGGGAGTTCATTTTGGTTTTTGGGGATTCTTCATTTTCTGGGAGTTTTTACCATGCTTGAAAAGATGAAGGATGAGAAAGTTTTTGCAATTTGGGGGTTTTGAAAGTTTAAGTTTTAAGAGCTCAGCATCAAATTCCTATCATTGCCAGGCGTTGGATTCAGGTTGGATTTTGATATCTTTTGTTTAATTTTATTTTTGGTGTGTATGAACAATTTGATTGATTTCTCCCTCTTTGATTTTTGAAAATAAATATTATATAGTTTTATTTTTGTGTGTGAATAAAACATTTATTTATTCCAGAATAAAAATCAATACATATTTATTGTTTTTGTTCTTTACCAGTAAAATGGTTTGATTGCGCTGCCCATAAATATATTTTTACGAACTGGGTTGGTGAGATTTTTAAAAGGTGTTTTTATCTCATTGTTGTTTTAAATTATGTCCAAAAATCTCAAAAACTCAGATCGTAGTTTTTAAGATATGGTTGAAACACGAGACTGCTGTCAAACTGCTCCTCCATGACTGCAAAAACTCTCTTGTTTTTCCCTGTAATTGTAACCAGTCAATGGAAGACTAAGATTTTAGATTTATAAGAATTTCAAAGTGGTTAAATGAATTAAAATTTTAATATTTTATATTTTGGAAAATATTTGGTTGTAATCGGGTATACCAAAATGCAATTTTTTGTGGGAGTCGGTTGTTTTGTATTTTATAAAATTTTGAGTCATTTTTGTTTAATTATGTCCGCGTTGTTGAGTAGTTGAGGGCCAAATCTGAAATAGGTCTTTGATAGATTTAGAATTCGAGTTGATTTGAGTGTTTTATGGTTGTTTTATAGATGACAGGTTTATTGTTGTCAAGAGAAAATAAAAAAATTAGTTCAGTTTAGAAGTTATATAGGAGAAAATAGTTCTATCATTTTATTTGTATTGTGTTGTATCATTTGTGCTTGAATGTGTTATTGTATTTATGTTGATAATCCCTTCCCATTTGTGAAAACTTATGTTGAGGTTTTTGTATCGTGTAAGTTTCACTTATACCAAAGTTATGCATTGTTGGTCTTAATTATGAACTGTTAAATTAAAGATTGACTATTAGGTTATAAAATTGTGCAAATGATGTTATGTACTTCATTGTATGTGTTGTGGTATAATGACCAGTTTTTAAGTTCTTATCCATTTGTGTTATGTGATTGAGTCTCTAGAAGTATCTGAAAGTCTTTGTGAAAGTCTTTATGATTTATAGTTGATTCTTGTTTTAGACAATCTCCTTTGGATGTTTTGGGTCAACCACTTGTTGTATATGTTGTTTGTATGTGTGTGGGGCCTAGTGTTCTCTCCTAGCACGGAGAGAGTGGGCCTCAGGGTTCCACATGGTAGGGTGGTATTTTCGAACCATCCATTGGGGTTTACGTGGTACAAATCATGCGCAACATGGAGAGTTCTTCCTTTCACTTCATTTTAGGTTAAATTTATATGCAGATGATATTTCTATGAAAATTGTGTTCAATATGTATTTTATATATTCTTCTTAGATGGATATATCTTGTACGTTGTAGTATTCTTGTAATGAAAATGTAAATGGATTGAAGTAGTCTTGAAGATATATTTATTGTTGTCTATTATGTAATGGAAAGGTTAGCATAAGAATGTTGTATTTATGATACATATAAACTTAATTTAGTAGTAGATGTGATATGTCTTTATGTACCTCTTTTATGGTGTTGATTAAAATAGGTTCATATGAACATACTGTTAAATGAGGTTTAAAAATAATTAAGTTATATTACCATATGTAATTTGTTGTATGAAATATAATTTACATTCAAAATATTAACTATATGTGTTTTAGTGTATCAAATGTATTTATATAGGCTTAGTTAGTGTAGGTGTATCGTAGTAGCGACGTTAGGGGACCATGGTGGATAGGTGTGTAAATGGGTTATGATTAATGTTACTTTTAGGTCATAATGTGATTATGATATGATGTTAATGTAATGATGTCATCATATTAATTTGTTGAGTTACATTAGTTAATGTCACTTTAGTTTCAAAAAAAAAAATTATTGGCATGATCTTGTTTATCTTTTGTGTTATCCACCAGGTCCTTTAGCGGGGCGTTACACTAGTTAACTAATGTTAGTTATCAATTAACTTTCATATCAATAAGGACTTGTGTGTTGTAAACGTCCATTTAGTTTAGTTTTAGTTCAGTTAATTGATGTTGTTTTTCCAATTAATTGTTAGGTTGCATACAATTAGACTTAGAGAATAAACTCTTGCATGCTTGCAAGACTGAGTGTAAACTTGAGGAGATTTTAGGGTTCCCTACTCCTTGAAGTTCTATAAATAAGAGCACCCTTTCTCATTTGTATTTAAATTTTGTTGTGATAATAAATTGTTGATCCACTTTGCCATGCAATATTGTTATTCTGTACTTGTTCACTTTGTTAATATAACGCTAGTTGATCATTCATTTGTGTGATAGGCCGTTCATACAATTTGTTGTCTTGGGTTTATTTGTTTCTAATAAGCTTGTTTCATATCTACACCTCAGATAGGAGTCCCTCCTCTTTGGGAATTAGAAATAAAGTTTATCATTTGATGTTGTTATTAATAATCTTTCTTTCATATCTACACCTCGGATAGGAGTCCCTTCTCCTTGGGAATTTAGAAATAGAGATTGTCGTTTAAGTGTTTCTTCCAGTCATCTACTTTCATCCTACACCTCAGATATGTGTCTTTCCTCCTTGGGAATCCTGAGAACTGCTGGTGTAATTAATTATTTAATTACACTAGCATAAGTTTAACTTAGGTCTTTTATTTATTTAATTAAGTCCTAGGTTGCATTATTAGATAAATCATAAATAATGGGGTCATTACCCTTTCCATGTTTATAGGAGATAAGATTCTTTCTAGAAGATGAGTTGTCTTTTCTAGAACTTATCTCAATCAATTTAGTGTTCCCTAGGTAGGTAGTTAGGGTTTACATGTTGTTAGAGCAAGACACATGGAAACATCATATTGCATCTTGCATATCACTCATGCCTATATATTCATTGTCTTTTCTAGAACTTATCTCAATCAATTTAGCGTTCCCTAGGTAGGTAGTTAGGGTTTACATGTTGTCACATGTTGTTAGATCAAGACACATGGCAACATCATATTGCATCTTGTATATCACTCATGCCTATATATTCAAGGCATATGTACATGTGTAATCATATTCTAGATAGCAATCAGATAATCTCCATTTGCATGCCCTTAGTTGCAATTTTTTTTGTGTGGGTGAATTTCTTCTTGGAAAAGGTCCTCTTGAAGGTTGCAGCTTTCGGGACATTGTACATCCATTATTTCAACAAGAACTAGCTTGTTGTTTGATGTTATTTCCAATAACCTTCATTTCAGCCTATACCTCATATAGGTGTCTCGCCTCTTTGGGAATCTTCATTTAAAGTTTATCGTATACCAATTCCATGCTCCTAATTCCTCTTGCTTTGTTTATCTAGAGGAGATAAGATAGTTTTAGTGTTAGCCTAGTTGTAGTTAAGATCTACAAAACCAGAGAAAAACCTTAGCTACAATGTATTAGTTTTCTTAGCCTTGTGCCTCTTCCATCTGAGTCAAAAATATAGGATTTTAGAATTCTTTACTTTTACGCATATCAACAAAAGAGGGAACTTCCCCTTATAATTTGAAGAGCAGTTAATACTGTGCATAGTTGTTCATTACCAATACGCACTCCAGAGGTGCAAATTTTAACGCCAACATTTTTCTGGTGCCCACAGAAGCAAGAGGTACACATAAGCAATGGATGATAACAACGATAATGCTGGAAACGTTGATAGAAATCAGCAATGTCCACCCCCTTTACCTTGGGGTAATAACATTGGACCTTTGGCTTTTCAGGTAAATCATGAGTTACCTAAAGGGTCAAGGAAGCACTTTCCCCGGTTTCATGACGATGGAACTCAACACCTAGAGGAACATTTTTTTGCATTCACAAACATTGTCTTGCACATAGCATGCGAAGACATCATGGTGCATCTCTTTGTCAAGACTCTTGCAAGAAATGTTTCCAACTAGTTCAATCACTTGGTGCCAGGTAGTATCACAAGTTGGACAACTATGAGCAAGAAGTTTTTAGTGAGATTCAATCCCGCTAAAGATAGTCACTTGTTGTTCGCCCAACCTACAAAATCAAAGATGGAGTACAATGAATGCATGAGGGATTTTGTAGCAAGATTTAACCGTCTTGTTACAAGACTTTCTTCTACACTCGATCCATCACCAAAGATTATGATAAGTTGTTTCATAAAGTATCTTCCATTAGAGATAGCCTTCTTCCTCAAGATGACAAAAGAAACAAAGTTGAAGAATGCGTAAGAACATGCCATCAAGTTGGAGGATGATATGATTACTTCTGGATAGATGAAAACAAATTCCATAAGATCTCTAGCTCAACAATTGTACCAACCAAAGAGAGACAATCTTCAACCATGGTTGCTAACATCTCCACCAAGACCAATGATTGAAGTTGCACATCATGTAGTATTTTTTCCTTTCCATGATACTGATGCACATATTGAATCCACATGTCCTGAGAATATTAGAATGATCCAAATCATGGGATACACTAAAGTTGCTCCCAGTTCTAGTTTTGTACCAACACCAAGTTTGAATTTTATCTTACCACAGACGGACAACTTCGATGGCGACTCCGCTGCAGGATACTTTGATAAGGAACCCATCAATCAAGAACAAGAAGAATACCATCAGTACGCTCTTGTAGTGAATCATGAAAATGTTTCAACGCCTATGCTCACACGTGCTCAACGCTTCAAAGCACATAAAGAAGAAGAAGAAAGGAAGAAATCAAACAGAAAGGATAAAGAAGTGCCTTCGACTTCTAAACCCAAACCTTCATGTGAGAACACTATGCCAGTTGCTCAAGAGACGTCTTCAACAAATTTTGTCATCGTAGCTTCCATGATGAAGACCAAGGTACAAATCTCTCAACTGGAATATCTTTAGGACCATCTAGAAGAACTAGATCAAATTCTCAAAGTTGTAAAGAAGCAATCCATGCTCAAGTCATCTATTCTAGCAGAAGAAAAGCATGAATGGTAATTGTGACTCTGTCAGAGTTAGAAACTGAAGACCAGAACGTGGCTTGTTTTGAAAAGAAACTGAAATAGGATACAAAGTCATGGACAATATAATTTGATGGAGGTTATTCAATAGAGGTTTCAGAAGCAAGGGAATTGATCATCTCCCCTAAAGAATAGTTGCACCCATCCATGCAATTGCAATTCACTAAAGTTGAGAAAGAGGTGCTTTTGTTAGGCCTCAAAGATGCCGAAGACATGGGAATCAAAATCCTATGTGTTAAAGGTGATCTAGAGCTGATTGATGAGTCAGTCAAAGGATATTTTCAAGTCAAAAAAGATCACCTACGACATTATAGAAATCGAGTTTGGAACTTGATCGATTGGTTTGAAGAAATCAACATCCCAAGGATGGACATCATAACTAATGCCTTAGGGGTATCAACTTTCCCATTTGCATCATATTCTGATTTTTGTCAGAGTACCTTTGCTTGGATATATGAATACCTGAGATTCTTCATCCTAGAAGGATTTCCTCCTATGATGCCCATCAGAAGAGAAGTGAAGCCTTTCCGGCAGAAAAAACATCGATGGAAGGCTCTTACCGTTGTCATGCAACAAACAATATCCAAAGCACTTCATTCCTTCGGGGGTGGAGTAATTTTCTTTTAATTTTTGTTTTTTCGTTATGTAGTAATGTATTTCCTCATTCCATAAAGTTTCATCATGTATTTAGGTGATTTAGGTAGTCTTGTTTTAGGTGATTTTAGGAAAGTTTCCAACTTCTTAGGTGATTAGGAAAGTCCTGACTCAAATGCCAAAATGATAAGTCACTGGTCTATGCTTAAAACCTAGAGATTCTTGGTTCTCCTATGCCATAAGTATCTGACATGGTCACTAGTTGGAGCCTAATGTTGTACCCAAAACATTTTTTTTGCTTCATTAAGGCATTTTGATTAAAATGGTCTAAACCTTGTAAAATTGTCGTCAAAAGTCAATTTTTGGGTATACAAAGTATGGGCCTTTTGTGGGTTTACTGTCTAGGTAATACTGGAAAAAATTGAAAATTTTAAAAAT
Source organism: Sequoia sempervirens (assembly GCA_007258455.2). Taxonomy (NCBI): domain Eukaryota; kingdom Viridiplantae; phylum Streptophyta; class Pinopsida; order Cupressales; family Cupressaceae; genus Sequoia; species Sequoia sempervirens. Next base: position 266,801,711 of record VDFB02000017.1, read on the forward strand.
TAGGGTTTTTGGGCCCCTTATTTTTAGGAAAAACCCTAAAAATTGAATCTTGTCAGAATTGACTAAAAATTATTTTGATTGGCTTATTTCACTTCACGATCATAGTGATGAAGTCAGAATCAGAAAAAAGTTAGTTGAAGTCGGGTGGGTTGTTTTCACTTTTTCAGGAGAAAAGTTAGGACCTCTGAGGTCGTCAATGGCAAATGGCCAGATACCAGGTGTCGAAATCTAAGCTTAAAATGCTCCAACAAAGATTCTATGGCAAGATATGTTCAAAATGATGCTTCGTCGCGGAGGGGTTTTTCATCGAGAAGAAAATCATCGAAATTTGGCTAACTCTAGAAATAAAAGAGCCCCTGGAGGCCAGGGGTGCCCTAGGTTTCAAAAGCCCAAATCAACTTTTCAGGATTTGTCACTTCTAAGAAGATTTTTCTGGAATCCTGTTAGCTTCACGATGAGCCTACCAGCCAGTCCAGAAGATTTGTTTAGCACCTGAAATTGGAGATTGAACGAAGAACGAGGGAGATGAAATTATGAAATTTTGACTAACACTAGAGCAAAAAAGCGCCCTTGGAAGCTAGGTGTGCCCAAACTTTTGAGGCTCCAGATTAAATTTTTTAATCAAATGACACCTAGGATGTTTGTCTCAGACTTGATCAAGCTTCACAATGAATCTGTCAGCAGATGAATCTAAATTCTTGAACTGTTAGAATCAGGAGTCAAACATAAGGTTTTAGTCATGGTCAAAAATGTTAGTTAAGCACAAAAGCGCCCCTGGAGGCCAAGGGTGCCCAAGGTTTTGAACCCTCAAGTGCAGTGATTTGGGTTAGCTCAAATGCTCATCCTGTCCATGATGCTTCTAGCTTTCTATTGCATATATCAACCAAGTCAGTTGACATCTCAATGCTCGACAGTTGGAGATTGAATGGAGAATCAACTAGTTGCAAAAAATGGTTCTCTGGAAATAAAAGTGCCCCTGGAGGCCAGGGGAACCCTAGTTTTTGACCTGTTAGATGAAGGATTTGGGGTTTATGCTCTCCAGGAGATCATGTTCATAATTGAGCCAACTCTACAGTGAGCCTGTTAGCTAGCTCAAAATTTTTGTCAAGTGTCGGGAAATCCAGTCTGAACGATGATTCAAATCAAGTATAAAATGATGAAAATGCATGAAAATTTGACTAAATATAGTGAGGAAAAGTGCCCCTAGAGGCCAGGGGTGCCCTAAATTTTGAAGGCTCAAAAATACCAATTAAGGTTTGCAACCTCAGGGAGCTCCTTTTCAGTTTTGATCCTACTCTTCAACAAAAATGCCAGCCAGTCTACTGGACACATTATTCAATCAAAATTAGCGATCAAACATAGGATCTGGTGACATTTGCAAATGGAAAATTTCAAAAAAGTTTCTAAGTTTGGAGAGTTGGCGCCCAAAGTCAAACTTTTACTTTTGAACTCAAGTGAATTGGTCGCCCTATAATGGAGGAGTTTCCGAACTCAACTTAAAATAATATTAAAACTCTAGTAATACTTCTAAGTCGACCTCAAATGACTTAATTTTTCTTGCATGTGGCGAATGTGTCTGTGCATGTAAGAGTGGCATCCATTTTAGGGTTTTATCTTGTTCAGTTAACTGAATTTGGGGTCCAATAATATTATGCCACCCAAATTTAGGTTTTTTGCATGAAAGGTGACACATTAAGTCATAAATTTTATTTATTAAGGCATTTGGGCATCCATTATTCTCATCACAGGTGGAAGAAAACACATATTTTCTCATGCAAGTAATATCTGAAGGCGCTACAGGTGACATTTCTCAGTGTTCTTCACAGTGCCAGGTCCAGATTGTTAAGAGGGATTATTTTCCAAACTTCATCGTTCGAGTGCATGCACTCTAGACTTCATCAAATCTCATTCAAGGCATAGGCGTCATTTTTAGAGGTAGAATATAACTTCTATTTTCTCTCTAAAATTCTTCTATCCTTGTCTTAGGTTTTCTCTCACATGTCAAAGTAAATGACATCTTTTTCATAATATAGTCATCTGGGTTCACATAGTTCAACATTGGCAGCAAAACCCATGTTTCTGAATTTTTTGAGAAAATTGCCTTGTTACTTCTCATTTTGAAATATTGTGCTTTTTTTTTAAGATTCTTTTGCATGCGGGTCAAAAAGTCAAAATTTCAAAAAATGAAGAATCTGGGTCCATTCAGCTCATTGGCGCCTACAAAACCCATGTGCCAGTTTTTCTCAGAAAAAATACCCCTAGTGCCCCTACAGGGCCTATAGCTTTTGTTTTAAAAACTCTTTGCATGCCTTAGTAAAACTCATTTTTTTGAGTTTTTGACAATGTGGGTTGGCTTAGAATTTCATTCACTACAAAACCCACGTTTCAAAAAAATTCCTAAAAATTTCCCCTCAACTAGCCCTTTTTAGCCTCGCTAGGAGCCATTTTTAGCTTTTTCTGAAGTTTGCCCAAACATATCCGACTTTACAATCAAAAGTCTAGATTTTCAAATGCAGTTCAACCCAATATAATACAAGACCAAATTGGTCTTAGTTCATGAATTTTTGAAAACCTCTGATACAGACTTGGGTCACGCTTATCTAGTGATCAAATTGAGCACGTTGGAAGGCATTGACAACACAACAGTTAAGAATCTTAATCGCTTGGAATTGCTTGCAGCAACATCTATTCCTATCATGGTATTTGATCTTCAGATCGTCATTGCATGCATTAAGCATTACGACTCATCTACACGAAAAATCTGATCAGTAGATGGGTGAGTCATTTGTAGCCTCAAGCCGAGAAATATCAAGAAGTGCTTTTCCATTCTACCTCGTTCAGATAATTTTTTCATAGTCATGGAGGAATGCGAAAAGATATGGCAGGGAGACAAGGATAGATCTCAGAGAAAGGTTGCTCAAAGGTGGCTAAAAGAACAAAAAACCAACTTGCCAAAGAAGGTTGGGCATGGAGAGTTCAGGGACGAGATTACTATCCTGATTACTTTGCTCAACCGGGTCACAGGTCAAGAGGAAGCTCATGTTTTCCAACCGTGAATTTTCTATGTCATCTCCCATATTATCAATAATAAGGAACACTTTGAATGGGTTATGTTGATTAGTGAGGTTCTTCACCAACAAATCACAAGATTCCTTAAAATCCATGAGTTTCAAATGGTTTCTTATCTTGTCTACTCAATTGCATTCCAAGGAAATTTTAGAACTTTGAAAACCAATGGAACTCTTGGCGTTCAACATGTGCATGAATAATTCCCACAATTGGAGTTCTCAAAGGTTGAACAAGATTTCAAACAAGTGAATGATCACTTCTTGATGAAGTCAATCAGAGACCTTGATAATGAGATGCACATCATAATTTCAATGGAGGCTAAATCAACAATGGAGAGTTGGGTAGATTAGTTTATCCAATTTCCCACTTTCACCTATATTCGAGTGTATGGTTAGATAAGAGAACCTATGATGCTACCAAGGTACCCTTTTGATAAGGTCTTGTTCATGGAGTTCTTGAGATAGGTTCACGAGGTTCATAATTTTCTTTGCAATCGACAGAAGCAAGCATTCACCTTTTTGTGTGGATTGGGCATTTTCAAGTGCAAATCAACAGTCGATTGCAAGTTGATGAGCAACAAGTTGTCAAAACTCCATCTCAAGTATCTCAGCAAGAAGCGCTCCTATGATCCTCTGGGTCACTATGCAACTCGACTGGAGCGAATTCATTCACATAGGCCAACACTTGAAGATTCCTGGGTCAACTGCGAAGATGAATTTGAAGTACGCATGCATCACTATTATAGACTTACTCTTCCTCAACTTGTTGATTTCCTATCAGAAGACATTGAAGGTTTGTCAGATGATGATGAAGAGGTGTTACTTAGTACATTTGTCAAGGATCAAGTTGCTCGCCAACCACTTCGACAATCAGATTGGATTGGTATGTCAGAGAGAGTACTTCAGTGGAGGACCTGTCAAGAGGAGTTATCAAGACTAGCATGTATTTCTTGGATAGCAAGAGAAGACGAAAGGTAGTTCCAGTTAGCTACCAGTGGCATTTTCTTCACTACCTTCCACATCAAGGTTGAGACCTACAGTTAAGGTTATCATGAAACCTCTTGAAGGTGTCAGAGTTAGTGGAAAGATGAAGGGAAGGAGAACAAGTCAGCGAAAGTAGATCAAGAAGGCGCCAGAAGTTCCAGTGGATCCAATGGTACAAGTTGAAGTTGGTTCTTCATCTCTTGGTTCACTATTTTTTCCTTAGTCACCTCCCATTCAGATTGACTTAGAGCCAGAATCATCGGTTCATGAACCTCAGTATAAGTCAATCCACCAGAGGTCAACAAAGCTGTTGCAATTTCACCCATAGAAGTTATCATTGATCACTCATGTTGACTTGATAAGACTTTGGGAAGAAGAAGGCGAAATCCTTCCTATCAGCTTGATCTATATGAGTTTGGTAGTCCCTATTAGGATAAGTCAAACAAGAAGATCAAGAAGCAGGTGCACATAGAACTGTTATGCCTTGCATAACCACCCCATTTTGATTTGGAACAAAATGGGTCCCCCTTTGTCTTTTCCCTTTGGCCTTTGGTTTTCCGCCTTAGGCATTTTCGTTTAAGTTTTGTCAGAAGCGGAACCGGGACCAATTCCGAACTTGGAAATTCCTTTCAAGTTCTGGTCTTGTTTGTCCCTGGTTCTGGTTCTGATGGTTCTTTGGCTTCGTCTTTCGTTCTGTCTCGGAGCCGGGTCCAGGTCCGAATCTGAATGTTAAACTTATGAAAGTTTCTCATTCTGGTTCCATCCTGGCCCCGACTGTGCCTTTCCCTTTCTCTCTTCGTCTGGTTTTTTTTCCATTTCATTTTTGTTTTCCCCTCTCCTTTTTGTTGCTTTCCTCTCATACGCCTTTATGTTTTATTCTCGCGGACTTGGGACCGGAACTAGAACCGAACCCTGAAACTTTTTTAAGTTTCAGGTTTAGGTTCCGTTACGATCCCGGTTCCGCATTTTGTCATTTTGTTGGTCCTTTGTTTCTTTTTTTTTATGTCGGAAGCGGGTTTGGAGCGGAATCTGAACCTGAAACTTGAAAAGGTTTCTGGCTCAGGTTTGGTTCCAATCCCGGTTCCGCCCTGGTTTGTCGTTTGTTTCCCTCGTTCTGATCATTTGGTCGCGGGGTTTTTTTCTTCCTTTCCCTTTTTTTCTTTCTTTTTCCTCTTTGTGTGTTTGCCAGAGGCGGGGCCGGGATGGAATCCGAAACTGAAACTTTGAAGAAGTTTCAATTTCGGATTTAGTTCCACCCCCACCCCCGTTGTGCTCCGTCCCCACCAGCGTTTGGTTTGTATCTTGTTCCCATTCCGACTTCGGTCCCAGTTCTGATTTCTTCTTGGTTCCGCCCCCGTCATTTTTGAAGGAGAGTGTCGTTTCTGGTTTGGATTTGGCTCCGCCTTCGCCATAATTAGTTTTATTCTTGCTAGGAATTCAATGAAATAATTATAAGCAATGGTGGATTTATTGTAATATACCTTATGTGCTTCTGAGGACTAATGGAGATTTTGTTTCACAGGATTGGATCGTGCACATGATGATATTTTTCCAAGGGAGCTCAGTTGGAGTGCATTCCTCAGTCTTGTTGGCCACAATTTTCCTCTAAGAAGAAAGTCGGCAAGACCTTGCTGTGGTCTTGCCGACTACCAGTACATTTTGTCGATATGCATCTGTGTTGCCTATCAGCAAGACCTTGAGATTGTCACAGCGAGCGGAGTTCATATGCAAGCATCTATCAACAAGACAAAGGTCATCATCCCAGTGACATGGAGTTTCCTATCGGCGTGAGGGGTTACTTTCAGAGATAAGTCTCGGTGAGATCCTCAGGTCTCACCGACCGGCGGCAAAGGGATTTGTACATCGGTGAAGTTTTTTCCCTTCGCCAAGAAGTCTTGGCGAATCCATGAGGTCACACCGACATGGCGCGAGGGATTCTATCAATGGTCTTCGGCGAGAGAATTAATAAGTCTCGACGACCAAAGAAAGAACATGTAGAGGCTTTCACTGAGACATGGGGTATCTATAGGAAGTCTCGGTGACCCTGAAGTGTCTTGCTGATGGAATCAACCGAGCTCGGGGAAGAAAGTAATATCGGCATAATCTCTTGTTGATTCAACAGGCTCTTGCTGAAAGAAAGACAAGCTAGAGAGGATCTCGACGAGAGGTATTGCCTTCGGCAAAGCGTTTCGCCCGCATGAAATGTCTCATCGAAACAGAGGAGGAGCTCGGTAAGAAGAAATAAGTTCAGGGAAAGCTCTCCTCGAAACATTATAGTTTCCCCGACAATAGAGAGGAGCTCGCCCGAGGAGTCTGGCATCGCCGAGACTCTTGTTGATAGAATAAGCTCGAGGAGAAAAGGGGACATCGCTATGAGGTCACAATGACAAGTGATAGTCTCGCTAACATGAAGTAGCTTGCTGAAAGGTTTGCATCTTCACCAGGAGGTCTCAACAAAATGAAGGAGTCTTGCTGATGGGTTTTGCAGACTCGATATGACTTCTACTGCTCGTCGAAATGTCTTGTCGACTGTCTAGTGTCATGCCGATAGCTACACAATGATGAAATCTCATCGGCGAGACACCGATGGTGTCTCACTGACATGCGATACTATTCGGACCACTTTTGACCGCCTGATAAAGTTCGCGTGGCGTCCGCTTGACCAATCACAGGAGGCTAAGAGGACTGACTGGCGACAGTTGACCAATTGACTATTCCTGCGAATGGAGATCAACAGAAAGTGAGCAAGGTGGATTCATTCTGAGATCACAGAGGGATGAATCTGTTCGGATAAAATGTTCAAATCTGCAAGGAGGCCCGATGGCATTTCCAGAGGAATGGTCAAATGTATAGAGAAGTCCAGAATAGAGAGGAGGCTGAAGGAAGGATCTGCGACTCAGAGGGACAGCTGTGGCGACCATTGGCAAGAGACAGATTAGTATTAATGATGATATTCTGGAGCATTCAAGGTGACCCCAACAGAGTTCAAGGATGGACATGGAGACAGGAGAGTTAATACTGCAGCAGCAAAAGATCTACAGATCTTTTCAGAAAAATCTTTCATTAGCATGGGCAACGTGGCTTCACATTGAATGCGCAACCAACTTTCTTCAAAATATCTGAGAGCCAACTTCCCTACAATCTGTAGATATTCTGTAAAACCCTAATGAAGGGTGGATAGCGCATCCTTGTTGGTACCTTCTGTATATAAGGCATTATTGCCTCTTTGTAAAAGGGGGAGCACTTCTAGATTAGAACGACTAGAAGTTAGAACCTCTAGAGTAGAATAGGAATAGAGGGGATAGAAGCTGAGCCTGATTCTTTGTAATAGGAGCTTCTTTTGTCTTCTTGAGTAGGAGTTAGATTCCAAATAGACTAATGTATCTTTCAGTTTTCTTAGAGTAAGTGGAAGCAATTTGAAATCACAGATTTTCTGTACACTGGTGATTGTGCCAGATTTGTAAATGTTGCTTATCTATTTTATGGGTAGTAGAAGCAACCAGATCTTAATCTACTTCATGTTGTGTTTCAGAATTTTGTTTATCTTAAGTTAATCATCTGATTTGTGAAGCTTTCAAGGAACGAAGTTTGATTTGATGTTTTTTTTAAATGGTAACTTGCAATCTGTTGTTGAAATCAGCACTGTGAATGAATGAAACTGTGTGTTAGTCACAAGTTGACTTTGTTCTGCAGTTTTAGTTAGGAATTCCTTGGAAGGTGACAGGTCTGGTTAATTTGGATGAAGAATCATTCTTTTCTATTCCAAAGCCCTGATCTATCTTTTTATTTTTCTTTAAGAACCCCGGTTAGAGTAGATTTAAATTTGTGTTTAACTCCAAAACAGTCCAAAAGCTCAACACCAGTAGGCCCCTTGAACATTACTCTCACATTGACCACTGAGGGACATCAGCATAGTTGAGAACCAACTACAAAGACCTTGGGAGCTAAGATATCCGTGTGATCATCTTTCTCTTTCAGGAGAAACAAAGTAGCAATATTCTATTTGCATGTTGTTGTGCCAAAAGGGACATCAACAAGAACAGACTCCTAAAGCAGAGATCGTTGTTGGGGTTGCTACACCACTAGAGGGAAAGAGTCTGGATGAAGTTGAAGTTGGTGATTTCACCTTCATCAAAGCTAATCTTGGCAGGAGCACTTGACATGTGAACATGAGCCTCTCTAAGGTTGTTGCAAGTAATATTGAAGAGTGAGTGATGAAGGATGGAGAAGACAAGGCAACACTCAAGGCTAAGAACAAGCAGTTGCGGAAATACATCTCATATCTTCTTCATGGAACCTTGAGAAAGGTAGCTATTCTTCCACAGCTTTGAGAGACACCTACAGATCAACAAAAGTTGGTTCAGTTAGTCAATCATGGAAAGCTTTTGGAGAGATGGACTGAGGATTTCATTGTTGCAAGTAGATACCTTCTCACAGAGTTGTATCAATTAAGGTACGATGCACATAATTTTCGTCAGGGAATCCAGCGGCTTGAGTTAACTATGACAGAGGAAAAACCAAAGGATTTGATTCTCATTTCTCAATTGGTAGTTGCATATGATGTCATTTTGGCAAATGAAGATAAAAGAAAACTTTTTGCTTGGATGGAATCAAAGAAGATGTTGTGTTGCCATCAAACTTGTGAGCGGATTTGTCACTTAGATCTCGTGTCATTATCTTCATGAAAATGGTACCTATGTTGATCTCGAGGTTGTGCAAACTGAATTCTAGAATCTGGTTCATGATGGTCTTGATGGTGATCTTGTGGAATCCAAGTTGAATCATATCTCAGTGATGTCAATGATCTTTGACAAGTTAGTTGAAGAGATCAAAGAGCATTAGAAGATAATCAATCATTGAGAGAAGGCATTGAGCAGAAAGTCTATCATTTTAGATAGCGTCAGAGTGCCAGAAGATGAGACAGTTAATGAATTCCTAGAGGAGATGATAGCCCATGATAGCTTGGAGTAGACAGACAGTTGGATCCTACAGTGTTCCTGAGGATAGAGTCAGAAGCATCAGTTAACTCAACATCATTCTTTAGTTTCGATTGTTGATTTCATGCATGTTTATCTCATCTCCAGGGATATATTTTGGAGGTCTGACTTTCAATTAGGATCCAGTTAACTGATGTTATTTATCAGTTAACTTTCATATCAATGAGGACTTGTGTGTTGCAAACGTCCATTTAGTTTAGTTTTAGTTCAGTTAATTGATGTTATTTTTCAGTTAACTGTTAGGTTGCATACAGTTAGACTTAGAGAATAAACTCTTGCATGCTTGCAAGAATAAGTGTAAACTCAAGGAGATTTTAGGGTTCCCTACTCCTTGAAGTTATATAAATAAGAGCACCCTTTCTCATTTGTATTTAACTTTTGTTGTGATAATACATTGTTGAGCCACCTTGTCGTGCAATATTGTTATTATGTACTTGTTCACTTTGTTAATATAAAGTTGGTGGATCTTTCATTTGTGTGATAGGTCCTTCATACAATTTTTTGTCCTGGGTTTATTTGTTTCTAATAAGATTTTTTCATATCTACACCTTGGATAGGAGTCCCTCCTCCTTGGGAATTTAGAAATAAAGTTTATTGTCTGATGTTGTTATTAATAATCTTTCTTTCATATCTACACCTCGGATAGGAGTCCCTCCTCCTTGGAAATTTAGAAATAGAGATTATCATTTAATTTTTATTTCTAGTAATCTAATTTCAACCTACACCTTGGATAGGTGTCTCACCTTCTTGGGAATCTTGAGAACTAGCTTGCCATTTGATGTTGTTTCCAATAACCTTCATTTCAGCCTACATGTCGGATAGTTGTCCCGCCTCCTTGGTAATCCTGATTTAAAGTTTATCATACCAATTCCCTGCTCCTAATTCCTCTTGCTTTTTTTATCTAGAGGAGATAGGATAGTTTTAGTGTTATCCTAGTTGTAGTTAAGATATGGAAAACTAGAGAAAAACCTTAGCTGCAATGTATTGGTTTTCTTAACCTTGTGCTTCTTCTAGCTGAGTCAAAAAAATAGGATTTTAGAATACTTTACTTTTATGCATATCAACAAAAGAGAGAGATTCCCCTCCTAATTTGAAGAGTATTTAATACTGTGCATAGCTATTCTTTTTCCAATACACACTCCAGAGGTGTGAATTGTAATGCCAACAAGGGTGTAGGGTTAAGGGTATAAGGTATAAGGTTGAGGGTGTAGAGTTTAGGTTTGAGGGTATTTTAGTTACAATTGAGGGTATAAGGTAGTGTTTAGGGTTGGGGGTATTGGGTATAGGGTTAAGGGTATATTGTTTATGGTTAAGGGTATAAGGTATAGGGTTTAGGGTTGAGGGTTTAGGGTTTAGGGTTTAGGGTTTAGGGTACAAGGTTTAGGGTTGAGGGCATTGTGTATAGGGTCAGGGGCATAGGGTCTACAATTGAGGGTATATGGTATAGGGTTAAGGGTATAGGGTTTAGGGTTGAGGTTATGGAGTTTAGGGTTGAGGGTTTAGTGTATAGGATTTAGGGTCTAGGGTTGAGGGATAATGCTTAAGATTGAGCGTATAGGGTTGAGTGTATAGGGTATAGGTTTTAGGGTTTAGGTTTGAGGGTATTGGGTATAGGGTTGATGGTATAGGGTTTGTGGTGGAGGATATAAGGTTGAGATTGTAGGGTTGAAGGTATAAGGTATAGGGTTGAGGGTGCAGGGTTTAGGGTTGAGGGTATTGGGTATAGGATTGAGGATATAGGGTTTATGGTTGAGGGTATAAGGTATAGGGTGTAGGGTTGAGGGTATATGGTTTAGGGTTGAGGGTATTGGGTATAGTTTCGGGGTTATAAGGTTTATGGTTGAGGGTATAAGGTATACAATTGAGGGTATAGGGTTTAGGGTTGAGGATATGGATTTTAGGGTTGAGGGTTTAGCATATAGGCTTTAGGGCCTAAAGTTGAGGGATAGTGTTTAGGTTTGAGGGTATAGGGTTGAGTGTATAGGATACAGGGTATAGGGTTTAGGGTTGAGGGTATTGGGTATAGGGTCGAGGGTATAGGGTTTATGATGAATGATATAAGGTTGAGGGCGTAGGGTTGAGGGTATAAGGTATAGGGTTGAGGGCGTAGAGTTTAGTTTTGAGGTTATTAGGTTTACAGTTGAGGGTATAAGGTATAGGGTCAATCTACCCGTTTAATCCAAATTTGACACTAAAAAACTAAAAATACTTGCTTCTTTGACCTCCTCAGTGTCTTTGCAACATATTATTGATTTTTTGCAAAGAGGAGATGAAAAATAAGCTCTACAATAATGTGAGCACAATAGGAAGAATGCACAGTCATAGGTTTCAGAGGAAAATCAAAATTAAATGTATTTTTTCTTTTATGGTCTCATGGGGGCCAAAAAGTGGGGTGGCCACTTTTTGGTCCCCCATCTTGGTGCACATGCCCATATATCATGACACATTTGATCAGTGGACAATAAAAAATAAATAATTGATTTTAATTAATTGTTAATTTGTAGATATCTACACTTTTGACATCTCTAACATATCCCATCTACATCTAACCCTTGACCTAAACTATTAGTATTTCATAAGGTTTTTTGTTGATCTTTGTTTGTACGAATTTAATTTTTTAAAATTCAAAAAGGTGTTGAAAAGTTGGTTTGGATCTCCTCGCATTGGATCAAGGATTCTCAAATTTGGAATTGGAAAATGGGTACCTTCATTCAAATAACCCTTTCTTTTGTAAATTTCAAAGTACTCTAGCTTCTTTATATGAAATCATTTTCTATAAGAAAATATTAAAGAATCCATCTTTGTTATCTATTTTTGTTTTAGACAATCTTGTTTGGTGTGTCTTTTCACATCTAAAATTGGGTTTAAAATCAATTTTTACATTTGGATTTGGGATATAAAATAAACCAATATATTTTAATCCCTAAGATCTAATTATGTATCCTCTCATATTACATGTTAGAGTGATCTTGAGGATTAGAATAAGTGATTTTGTTTCCTTTTTTAGGGGGACTACTCAAGGATTTCATCATCCTATGGGATTATCTCAACTCCCATGTTCCAATGGAGTATAAAGAGCGATGGGTGAATCAAAAGACATGCCTTTTGGAATTGGAATATTATCAATTTGGGTTAAGACTTTAAGAACTTTATAATTTAGACAACTAAAGGTGGAGAGTGGGTTACCCTCTCCTCCCAGCTATTTGGAAATATTCTCTTTCATCTATGGATTATGCTTCTTGTACCCTTGTGGTGTATAAGGGAGACCCCTAGTTGAAATTGTGAATCCTAGTTGAGACTTCCTAGGCATCTTTTCTTGTGGTTCATTGTGCCTACAAGCATTGATAAACTCACTTAAGTTAGACTTGTTCATGTGTCTTGGGTGTTTGAATATTTAGAACATCTTTTCCACTTGAAAACAAAAGGGGACACATCATCCAAATTGAGACATATAAATTTTTGCATTATTCATTTGTGTGTTTTTATCTTTAGATAAATTGCAAAAAAACAAAAAAGACAAATCAAAATATTCAAAAAAATGAAACAAGAAAATTTAATGTTTTATTTTCTTAGATTTAGAGTTTTTAATGTGTTTGGTATATCATCTTAAAATATTTTATATCTTAAAATTTCACCAGCCATCTTGGTTGTTGTTGGTATCTCTCACTAAAAGAAAGTGTCCAAAATAAAAAACACAAGTTATAGAAAACCACTTTTGATAACCATAGTTGCACTGCTGACTTGAAACGACATGCATTTGATTGTCAAAACAATGCCTTTAAACCCATCCTATAACACATATGAGTCACAAATATACACTTCTGATTTATCATTTTACATATTTGATTAACAAAATTATTTTCTTGCATTTTTTATTTATTCTATGACACTTTTGAACTATTTTGGGTTGCATCTAATTGATAGTATTGTGCTTCTAAGACATTTTGTTGTGCTATTGATTTTATGTGTTTCTTTTGATTTGAATTGTAGTGCTCTCTATTAATCTTGGGTCACTTTTTCTAGCATCACATCTCTTGGGATTTCTAAAATTGTAACGAAAAACTCAAACATGTAGATCTAATATAGACCTGCACCATATCTCATTGGCTAAACATCTTACACTATTTCATTGGACTTCAAAACTATTATCTTTAATGTCACTTCAAATTATCATTTATGTCCATTTTCATTTTAAGACCCCCTTGTTCCCTATAGCTTTTCACCCCTTAGGGAATGACACAAGCTCCCAAATTTCATTTTTATGTAAAGACTCCATCTCATTTTCCATGGAAACTCTCATCTTCCTTGCATATTCATTTGTATAAGTATCCTGATATGAGCTAGGCTCATCAACATTAAGAAGTAATTTGCATAAGTTCAATTACAAGTAGGAGAGTATCTTTTTTGGTGGCTTTGATACTCAATTGGATCTTCTTACAAGGGGTTTTTTGACACCTTATGGCTCATCTAGTTGTTGTTCATCTTGTTGATCTTCTTCGATAGGTGGTTGTTGTTCATCTAGAACCTCCATATTTGCATCGTGAATTTCCACCTCTATTGTGCTTTATTGTTATTAACTTCTTTGCAATGTTTTTTTATTAAAATAAACATCTCAAATAACTATAATCTTGGTGGGAATAGTATCTCACAACCTATACCCCTTCGTACCATCTGGATAGCCAATAAAAATACATTTTGTGGACTTCATGTCCAACTTATTTTTATTCTCTTTAGGAATATGAGAATATGAATCATAACCAAAAATGAAGAAAAAGATAATCAATAGGTTTACCTATCCACACTTTTTTAAGAATTTTGTGATCTAGAGATATAGTGGGTGGTCTATTAATCAAGAAATAAGTTGTAGAAACAACTTCCCCTTAGAAATAAGTTGTAGATCGATTCATGATTGTATGGTTCATGCATTCAATAACACCATTTTTTGTGGTGTTCTAGCAACCACCAATTTCCTTACTATCTCATGCTCACTATAAAATATATTAAAATCTCTTGAATAAAATTCCCCTCTATTATTTGTTCTCAAACATATTGTCTTACCTTTCTGGTTCTTTACTAGAGCTTTCAACTTCTTAAAACAAGAAAAAGCTTCAAACTTCTTGAGAAGATAAATTCACACCTTACAAATAATCATATAAATCAAACAAAATATGAAACCACAATAGATATAATAGGAGCTTCCCAAGTATTTGAATGAATTAATTCTAGAACTTCTTTGCTTCTAGTAGTATATCTAGAAAAAATTGGTCTATTCTATTTTCCAAACAACACAATGCTCACAAAAATTAAAACCTCTGGATTTGACACCTAGGAGAGGGTTTCTACCTAGTAGTACCTTGTGACCACGCTCACTCGTATGGCCTAGTTGTTGATGCCAAATTGAAACTAAGTTCATGCCTACATCATACACCATTTTAGCCTCTCCACTACTAGTTTCTCCAACTAGACTATAGAGTTTAACAACCTTTTCTCCCTTTATCACCACCAACACTCTCTTTGTCACTGGTGTAGGAGCACCTACACCCTTAATGCAAAATGTGATGGATGAAATATAACAAGGTACATCAAGGTGATCATAGAGTGTGTCTAGAGTTTGGGGGGTGTTAGATTTTTGTTCATGTTTAATAAGGTCTAAAAGACCATTTTCCATGTATCTAGGTGTTTAGTAATTATTGGAGTTCATATGTCAAAAGTTGCACAACAAAATGTAAAGTTGTCATTTTGCAATTTTAGGAGACTATGAAGGGTCAAGGAGATCAAAAGTTGGTTTTGGGCGTTTCAAAGGTAGTTTTGAATTGGAAATGTATAAAAGGCCTCTTGAAGGCTCGAATGAAGTTGTTGAAAACATTATAGAAGTGAATTCCAATAAACATTTAAACAGTTTCATCAGATTTTCTATGTTTTTTGCTCTTTTCCTATTGTGTACGGGTCCATACAAGTCCCTATTGATTTGAAACTTATGGTATAATGTGTTGATATGTATTAGATTGTAAATTTAATCATTTTGATGGTCCTTAATTAGTTTTAGTGAAAGAAATCTTTATTTTTCTTGGAATTGCCTATGTAAATCAATAAGGGCCTAATTTGAGGTTTTATAAGAAGAATTAGTCATTCCTCCTACTATGGAATCTGTTACTTGGAGGAATGGCATGTATCATTCTAGGTTAGGTGTTTATAGGTATTTGGATTCATAATAAAGTGTTTTGGTGCTTGGGAAGTGATGCTTTATGGCAGGGCAAAGCCATTTTTATGAGAAATTGAGTAACTTAAACATGGTTTTTAATGAATGTTGAATGTATAGTCTTTGTGAGTGGTTGAGGAGTGTGTGTAGGTTATTTTTAACTTGTTTGAAGCTTTGGAAGAGTTTGGAAAGCCTTGGAGATGAGTTTTTACTAAAACCCTAGGTATTTGCTTGTAAATGGAGGGTTTGTTGGGACAGTATTAAAGAAGCCTTAAATTTGGAAACAAATCATGAAGTTTGGTGTTTTGTCACATGTCTTATGACTGTTTGGTGTGTTTTGTGAAGACAAGTTGAAAAGGAGGGACTTCCTTTCTAAAAGAGGGCTAAATGAGAAGCCTAGAGCAGGGTAGGTGTATTGGTTCTCCTGTTTGGTCCAAAAGAGTCACTATTTAAGTTGCGATATGTTATGTAAGCCCTTAAAGGATTTATTAGTCATTCATTTAATTGGAAAGTCATTTTGAAAGTTTGGATGAAAAGTTGCATAAATCGGGTAGTAAGTGCTACAAGGGTAGACTAAAGTAGATGCTGACAAATGAAGATTTAATGTGTATTTCTTATAAAGATTGTTTGAGGATCAGTCATGTGATATATTGAGGAATATAACACCCCTATACTACATCAAAATGGTATCAGAGCAACAGGGAATAAACCTTTGGTTGTATTTTGTAGGTTTGGGAAGGCAAGTGAGAAGTTGAAAAGACACCATGCCTCTAGAAGATAATATGGCAAAGGAGATCAAAGAATTCCAGGAGAGATATGCCAAGATGAAAGAGATGACATAGAGGAAAGCCTTATTCAGAACTAGATGCAAATGCAAGAACAAGGTATGCAATGTGGTGATAGATTTAGGTAATCTTGATAACATTGTATCAGTTGAGATGGTAGATAAATTATAGTTAGAAAGGATCCCACAGGAAAGGCCATATAAAGCATTTTGGATGAATAGTGATCAATCAATTGTGGTGAATGAGAAAGCCCTAGTGGAGTTTCGTATTGGTGCATATAAGGATAGCATTTGGTGTGATGTTTTTCCAATGAGTTATTATCATTTGCTACTAGGAAGGCAGTGGTAGTTTGATAGGTATGCCTTACATGATGGTAGGAAAAATGTGTATGATATTGTGAAGGATGGAATCAAGTTCAAGCTAACCCCATTGCAGGGAGATGACAGAGAACAAGACCAAATGGAAAGGATAGTGATGATGGGAAGGAAGGAGTTCCTCAAGCATGAGGAAGACAAACATAGAGAAGTAGTAGCCACTACAAAGAAAGAAAGTATTGAAGTAGCAAGCATTGGAAAAGATGTGATGATGAGAAGTAAAGAAGATGATGAGTTGATAAGGAAGGTTGAGATAGTGAAGATAAAAGGTGAAAAGACCTTGGAGGTTCAAGACGAGGTTGGAAAGCATGATGAAGGCAAGGGAACATCTAGGTATTTGCAATTAGAAGCAAAGGAGGCTGTAGGATAGTCAGATGGTGTTAAGATAGCGTTGAGTGGTGCAACTAAAGAGGTTTTTGAAAAGGAAAAACTTGGGACAGAGCTCCTAAAGGGAGAAAGAGAAGTGAGTGCAAAGGTGTTGCCTAGGGAAAGGAAAAAGTGGCCTAGCAAGGTCATTATAGAAGAGGTTTGTTGTCCACTGATTGGACAAGAGGATAAGGTGCAACAAATGTCTGATAATTGAGGAGATGAATTGCAAAAAGTGTCTGACATAAAAAAGGATGGAATATCAGATGACAAAGGAGACTTAAAGACAAAGGTAGAAGGTAAAAGGACTGAGGTAAGTCAAGGTGGACTGGTAAAACATGAAGAGGTCATGATTGGGACAGTATTGTGTCCCTTGGAGAAAGAAAGGAATAAGGAGCAGTCAAGTACTGTTGAGAAAGTGGCATTTAAGTCAAAAAAAATAGAGATAAAGGAAAATTTAATTCAAAGTCTGAGAATGGAAGATGCAAAGAACCCATGTAGGGGGCAAGAGAAAGAATATAGGGCAGGAAGTTTGATGTAGGTCATGAAAATTAAAGTTGCAGGGAGCCTAGATAAAAGGCTAGTGGAAGAATGTATGACAGTTGGGGATGGAGATAAGCACATGGAAAGCATGGTAAGTGAAGTAAGTGGTCCATTAAAGGGACAAGAAGACAAAAGGCCTGAGAATACAGTGTTGATGAAGAGTTCAGTGAAGGATAATAAGTCAGAGAATGTGGTAAGCCAAGAGAAATGGTCAAAGACAGTGGAAGCATTTAAGAATGAGTTTGTAGAGTGTGAGGAAAGTACAATCACCATGAGAGGTGAAGAAGAGGAAGTAAATAGTTTTTCAAGAGTCCCAAAAATGAAAGGGGCTGATAGTGATGAGTTAACAGAGGTTAGCCAGGTGAAGGCTAGAGGAAAGATGTTGGTAAAGACTCCAAACGAGATGAAGAAGGAAGCAAATGATGAGGTTAGGACAATGGATTGTCCTTGGTTGATAAAATATATAATGGGGCAGTTGTATATTGTTATGACATGGATTCTAAGAAAGGAGAACCTGAAAGTAATTGTGAAGAGAATGGGTAAGAGACTGAGGGTGAAGGGAGTCGTGTGTTACTTTCTTATTTTGATGATTGTGATGGTAAGAATCAAGCCATGGGTTAAGATGAAGGAGGATAGACTGAGTGTGGGTCATCTTGAAGAGGAAGGAGCTGATGGACAGAGAAGGAGTAGATGGAAGGAGATGTTGAAAACAAACATGAGCATGACAATACAGACTCAAGAGGACAGTGCAAGAGAAGGGTGGTTAAGCATGGAAAAATCAAAGCCAAAATTCAATATGAAGCAAGTACAAGAATAAGGAGGAGCATCTGAGGTAGGAAAACAAGTGAATGTTGTAGGTGTTGGACTCAGGGAACACTAAGAAGGGGGTGAATCAGTGTTCAACAAGATTTAAACTTTAATTCTGATCATAAACCATTTACAACACCTAAACAAAACTAAAGATGCAAGCACATGAACAAGATAATCAAAGCACCATAACACCAATATTTTTACGTGGAAACCCTGTTAAGGGAAAAACCACGCTGGAGATTAAATCACAATTTATACTTTGTTAAAATTATGAAGAAAAGGGAATGCACATGCATTCAGGCACACTGCCTAGAGCTCATTGCTCAAAATAAGGAAAGCTCATTGCCTTACAAAATGTTAGTGATTACAACAAAAGGTTGAAATGAAAGGATAGCATTTGCATATGCCAAAATACAATTCCAGTTAAGCTCATAAATCAGATTCTGGACCTGCTGACTCCTTCTGGACTTCACTTTGCTCTGCTCTAACTCGCTTCCACAAAATCTTAATGCACAAGTGAAAATGTACATAACTCACTCAATCACCCTTCTAATATTTGCACATACATCTGCTTTTCTCTTTTCGCACACATACACTTAAAAATGAATTACTGATCTCATATATACACCCGCTACCAAAATTTTAATTACTCCAAGTCGGCTTCAGCAAAATATGAAATATTCTTCACATGTCGGCTCAAATCATGAGCAATATTTGATGCACACCCACACAAGTTCGCTAGACTATAGCTACGACCCAAAACAAAATAACCAACTCAAGAAAAAATTAAACAATTACTCCTTATACATCCGCGACATGTGACATTCACTAGGTTGGTCACAATGAGCAAATAAACTAAAAAACATCCTACTAGATCTCCAAGCTCGCACACCGATTAATGAAACATCACAAAACTTACCAATAAGGTAACATATATGCTTAACAAACAATCATGGGGATCCACAACACAAAATGATGATCCGGTGACGCATACAGATCGACAAAATAACCGAATACCCTGTTCTTTATGCTTTTTGTCGGTAGAACACTATACTCTACATTTCCTGCCGGTATGCATAAATTATGATCTACGGACCAAGATAATGACTTCAATTTCCATCAATGACAACACTAGAATCCATATGCCAAAAATATCCCCAAGCCATATGCCAACAATCTCCCCCTTTGGCATTGATGGCAACACTTAGTGAAAAATGACTAAGTGTCAAAACCAGAGATATACTGCCTGGTCGCGTCCACAAAAGGATATAAAAGTCACGAAAAATCCTAACCTTGGAATTGGACATTCCAGGAGGTGACTAATATCTTCTTATGGTCGTTCATTTACATTGTCAAACCAGGGAACGTATACTTGAAATGGAGCAGCACTGTATGTGCACTAAGAACCAGTTTCAGTCACAATTTACCAGAAATAAATGAGTGAAAGAAATTCTACTTATGCTACAGGAATGTAATGTGAAGCCTTCTAAACTTAATCAAAGCAGAAATCATGACAACTATGACTAAGAAACAAACTATGAACTGACCTTATGTTGCAAGAACAAACACAGGGATGGATTCCCGATACTGCAGGAATAATATAAGACTGAGTTTGCACTGAAACTTTCAAGAATGAAATCTAACTTATAATCAATAGGAAATAAACAACTAACTAACTAACTACAAATACTTACTAAGTGGCCCCCCTTAGCAAGCATCAACTAGTTATGCCAGAATTGAACTCAAAACTTCATCAACTTTTATTCATAAACTTGGAATCATATACACTGATTATTCTGCTTCTAAGAAAACTAACACAAAGCTCTGATTCTTATCATAATACTAACTTTTACATGCTATGCTTGCTCACTCGCCCAGGAGGAACACTTATTTAAACCAGAAAAGCAACTAACTACCTAACTCTAACAGAGAAAGACGTGGACATAAATGTATCCTGAAACCGAGGAACAAACTTCTCATAAATGAAAGCATATCCGTTCAACACGATCCAAAGAGAATTTAGCATTCCACTCTTCCCAAATTAATGATCATTTAGATTTCTTCCCAACGACCCGGTCAGAGAGTCTTCGCTGGAACAACTTCCTCGACACCGTGCTGGAAATGGACTTTACTACAAGGCCGAAATCTGTTGCGCTTGACTCGTTCATGCTCCCTTCAACAACCTGCGATGCCATGGAAACATAAGCGAAAGAAAGCATGTGTGGAAAATAACACAATACACATTCATTAATCACATATTAAATCCATTTCATTATCCAAAAACCACATGCATTATATCAGTCATTTGGGAGGTCAAACAGGGTAATTAATAAGACACATAGAGATGTTAAGCTGCAGGAATATAGGAATGTATTGCTACAGGATACTACCCAATTTTAGATAAAAAGTCTTTAATCAAAGAGTTAAAATATCCATTAGCAATAAGAGTAAGGATATTAAAAATACATCATACTACTCAAATTATGAGCATATTTTGAGCTCATGATCTGCCCCCTACTTATCCTAATGATGGTCCTCCAGCATTAAGTTTCCTGGTTGTTTCTCTGAAATCGGTAGGAGTAGCATGGCCCTGTGATGAAGTTCCAAATTTGTGGTAGAAACCTCTAAAATTTTGCCATCTTTCATATCTACGGGTTTCTGTATTCTCATTAACATCTGTAGCTTGATAAGGATAAAGTGGCCACATCAAAACTGGAGCTCGAAATGTTATTGGTAACCATAACTCAAACCTCTTCTGAAGACCAAGTTGCATGTACTTCTCTATCCTTCTAAGGGCTACTTTAAAGTTTAGGGGGCTATGAGGCTCATATTTCCTTAGACCAATAGTTAATTTTTCCCATCTCTTTTCAATTCTGGAAGATGAAAGCTTCCAAAACAGATATGGTTGGCCTTTGAATTCTTCATACACTTGCTTCCTGATATCAAATATTTTTATTCTTTCTGTTTGATCATTGAACCCATACGCAACAGTAAGCCAAGTTTTCAGCATTGTGTAGGGATCTGAGCTTTCAGGTTGCAGTGGAATAGGCTCATCCCTTTCAGCCTCTTCATAAGCTTCTAATTGTCTACCATAATTAGTTTCATTGGCTGCCCAGGACATGAGTGACTTCAAATGAATATCACCAATATAAAGAAGTGGATTCCACTCTGTTTTAGAGGGAATTATCAAACCATGCAAACAAAATTCACATAAAGATTTTTTCAGCCAACTAGGGGCTACTTGATATGCATCATAAAATTCTTTGGCTGTATGAATAACAGGATCTAAATTCCTTGAAATTCTCATTAATTGAAACCAAAGAAATTGCTCTTTTAGGCACATAACATATACCCTAGGCGGTGGTCTACATTCCACAATTTTACCAGTTATTTTCATCATTTCATCCATTTTCTTTTTCATTTCCTGGATTTCCTATTTCTGCCTTTCAATTTCTCTTTTCAATTTCTTCTTCTCTTCTTCCCAAAAACTTTGTTGAATTTCAGTCTTGGCTAAGTGGCAGAAACTCGAGGTTTGAAATGTGGCTGGCCTCCATGTGGTCCTAAGGTTTTCCAAAAATTCAATCAACAATGTCTTTTTATAAACAACCATTGCTTGACAAGTTGTAGGGGGTAATGAGATTTCATTGGACACTTCCAATTGTTCAGGCTATTCTTCCTCTTGCTGCAGGATGAATTCCTGTTGTTGCACAGGAGGAGATTGTACTTCCTCTAAAATTTGCCTAGCTGCCTCAGCCAAGTCATCAAGACTTGGCATTCCCCTTTCATCACCACTAACATGTTGTGCTTCCTCAACTTCCATTGGCTCATTTTGCATTTCCCCAAGAACAACAGATGGGCTTTGTGGAACATTCTCAGATACATTCTGAGAATCATTGTGACTGAATTTTTTAGAGTCCTCTGAAATTATTATAATTTCAGGTTGAACGGAAGTTGAGGTAACTTTACGTTGTTTCCTTGCTGAAACTCTCTTTGGAAATGTTGCAGCTGCAGGAGGCACTCTCGTGGCTTTCCTCTTTCTGACTTGCCTAGAGGATTCAGATTCAATAGAAGAAGATGATGGTGAAACTGTAGTGGCAATAGGTGTTGTTGCAGGAGGAACTGCTACAAGAGAAGATGTTGTAGGAGAGGAACACTGTTGTTTTTGAACATGAGGGTCAGACTCTGGGGTTTGTTCTACCCTAGATGACTCTTCTACCTTCATTTTTCATTTTTCTCTTCTACTAGCAGACCTGGTTTGTACTCAAGTAGAGGGCTCTGGTGTGGAGGCCGCAGGAATAGATGTTGCAGGGGTAGGTGTTGCAGGGAGTGCTCTAGGAGGCTCTAGAAGTTGCAGACCCTTTTGGGAAAAAAATTCTTGCCAAGAAAGGGGTGACACATCCCTTAGGGAATGCTCAATCAAGAGTTTAATGAGGGCATGATGGGCGATAGAATTGTCCCTACCCCTCTGGGTTTCATGGGCACATTGTTTCAAAAGGTTTAACAAAAAATTTGGAACATTGATAGCTAAACCGTGCCTCATATGACTCGATAATTTAAAATGGTAGGAATGTAAATAGGAAAAGCGTCCCTCACAAGTCAAGTACCTGATTATGAAGGCGGCATATTCCGAGTATGGAAATGGAAGTGACACTCGTTTGCATCCTTGTTTAGAAACCTCCAAGGGTCCATCTGTTGGTACTGTAAATTCTGCCCTAGCAGAGACAATATCTGAAGGAAAATTTTCTCCTACCGCCGGAAGCCTAGTTACTTCTGCAATCCATTCTTCCATAATGGCTACTATCAAACCCCACACTGTAGCTTCTCCTTCTGAAAAAGTTCTCAAAAACTCACCTGCAACCTCCTCATTAAAGGAATCTAACCTCAGAAAATAATTCAGCCAACCACAATTGTTGAATGCCTGAACCGTTTGAGGATTTTGCGTCAAGAGCTCATGAGCTACAGGCTCATGTCTTACTAACTGGCCACCCATATTCGCAAATTATCCCTGCTGAGATTCTTGAAACTCAAACCTTTTCTGAAAATTCAAAAAAACTTCTACTCTGCTTCTTTTTGCTTCTTTCTGTCCTACCGTCACTTTTCTTTACTTTTCCAAGAATGACTCAAAAGATAATTGCATGAAATGATTGTTAGGAACTACTCAAATCAAGCAGTTAATTGTTGTTTAGGATAAAACACGCAATCATATTTGGAAAGTACAAGAAAATAAAAAAATCTTATCAGTTGTGACAGTGACATAAGAAAAGGTTTGAAATGGATTATCCTCGCCCCCTACTAAAAATTTGGCATGTGTCCACACATGTGCGAAAGGACAGGTGAAGAATAGGCAATAATGACTGATATGTATATAGCAGTTGATGAATAAATGAAAAAATAAACAATGTGACAATAAAAGATATCACGTACCTTGTAATAAATGCTTGTACATGCTAGGAAATATCACAACTCAACATGAAATGATGGCTGAAATTGAAACCATAAATGAGGGTGGTACGACATAATGGATGGGTGACGTGGAAGAAGAGGTAATGAATGGTGGTGACGTATGAAAAGCGGAGAAAGTGGCTTCCTTAAAAAGGAAACCTTTATTATGGGCATGCAACATAGAATTTTAAAGAGATGCTGCAGGAGAAAGGCTGAAGCCTTTTGTTGCAGGAAGATCAGTGGCCGTATCTAAAACAAACTGCTTCATAAATTCTTCTTTGGACGCTGGCTTATGATACAACCGAAGACGGTGTCCATTAACCAGTAGCTTGAATCGGATTGGATCTATTGTAGCTAACTGAACTGAACCATTATCAAACATATTTTCTATTTCATAAGGACCAAGCCATCTTGTGGTGAGTTTACCTTGATTTTCCTTGTACCTGGAGTCATAGAGCAGCGCCCAATCATTGACAGAAAATTGTTTTGTTCGAATATGATTGTCATGCCATTTTTTTCTTTGTTGTTGGATAGTTTCAATATGCTGCAGGGCAGCTTTCCTTATCTCATCCAATGCATTCAGCTACAGGAGGCATTCCTTTTGGGCTTCTGAAATATCAATGTTAAGTTGAAAAGTAGTCCTCAAGGTCTTATGCTCAAAATCTATTGGCAACATGGCAGTCTTACCATAGAGTAACTCAAAAGGAGTGAACCCTGTAGTTGTTTTTCATGTTGTTCTGTAGGCCTAGACTGCTTCAGGAAGGCGACTGCTCCAATCCTTCTTGTGTAATTGGACTGTCTTTGTAAGGATTGCCTCAATTTCTCTGTTGGTAACCTTTGCCTGACCATTGGCTTGAGGGTGATAGGGGCTAGACTTTCTATGCATGATCTTGTAATCATTCATCAATGCAGTGATTAAGTTGGATGTAAATTGAGCTTCTTGATCAGTAACAAGTTCTCTTGGGACTCCAAACTAAGTAAAAATTTGTTCATACAGGAACTCAGCAACTTTGTTGTCATGGGAATGTGTCATTTCTTTCACTTCTACCCACTTGGTTACATAATTAGTGCAAACCAAAATGTATGATTTCCCATTGGATGGTGGATCAATAGGTCCAACAAAATCTATGCCCCATTTCTCAAAGGGACTAACTACCACTTGAGGATACGGGGGCATTTCATCAGACCTGGTTGGTCTCCCCATGTGTTGACATCTGTCACATTTTCTGGTGTAGGCTACAACATCTTTGTGTAGTGTGGGCCAATAGCATCCAGTAGCAAGCACTTTCATAGATGTTCTCTTCGCTACAAAGTGCCCACTTTATGGCTCCTCATGACAGGCATGCAAAATGTCATAGGTTTCATCTTCCCTAACACATCTTCTCATAACTTGGTCAGGTCCTGTGTAAAATAAACAGTCTGCAATCCATGAAAAGTTAAAACTTTTCTCTACCAACAATTGTCTTTCCTTTGGTGAGAAGTGTGCTGAAATTTTGTTGGCTGCTAAATAATTTGCAATATCTTTATACCATGGAGTTTGAGCAGCAATAGAAAACAAATGTTCATCGGGAAAGATATCATCAATTACTTCAGGGGTGGGAGATGTAGTTGTTTGAAGTCTTGACAAGAAATCAGCCACCACATTAGTTCGGCCTGGCTTATCAATAACTGTAATATCAAATTCCTACAACAATAGAAGCCATCTTGCTAATCTGCCAGATATGGCAGGCTTACTCATGAGGTACCTTATTGCTACATGATTTGTATGAACAAATATTTGGTAACCAGTGACATAATGTCGAAACTTGTTTAGGGCATACACAACTGCTAGCAATTCTTTCTCTGTGACAGTATAGTTTAATTTAGGGCCTTGAAGGTTTTTACTAATGAAATATATGGCATGTTCTATGGAATTCTCTTTCTATCCTAAAACTGCTCCTATGGTATAATCAAAAGCATATGTGTGTATATGAAAGGGCAGAATCCACTTCGGTCCTTGAAGAACATGTGCTTGAGTAAGTAAGTTCTTAAGCTATAGGAAAGATTTGTCACATGCCTCAGTCCAGTTAAATTAAGAATCCTTAGTCAATAAGGCATATAATGGACTGGCTATTTTGCTGAAATCTTTGATAAATCTTCTATAATATCTAGCATGTCCTAGGAAACTTCTAACATCCTTTTGTTTCATAGGTGTTTGTAAAGTTAGAATAACTTCTATTTTTGCAGGATCAACTTGAATTCCTGCTTGAGAGATATGATGGCCTAAAACAATTCCCTCTTGCATCATCATAAAACATTTCTCATTATTCAAAGACAAATTTTTCTCCTAACATCTTTTCAACACTTTTTCCAAATTGGCTAATTCTTCTTCATAAGTAACTCCATAAGTAGTGAAGTCATCCATGTAGATCTCCATAGAATCATGAGAAATATCAGCAAAAATATTGATCACTGCCATTTGAAATGTTGTAGGTGCATTACACAGTCCAAAAGGTAAGACAGAGTAGGAAAAAGTGCCCCATGGACTGGTAAAAGTTGTTTTGTCTTGATCTTCAAGAGCAATTCTAATTTGATTATACCCACTATATCCATCCAAAAAGGATAAATACTTTTTACCAGACAATGAGTCTAGCACTTGGTCAACAAATGGCAGTGAAAAGTGATCCTTTTTAGTTGTTGTGCTCAGCTCCCTGTAGTCTACACAAAATCTCCATTTTTCTCCTTTTTTAGAAACAATCACCAATGGAGACACCCATTGACTATCTGAAATGGGGTAGATAAAGCCAACATCAAGCAATTTTTGGAGCTTTGTTTTAACTATTTCCCTGAGTGCTGGGTTTACCCTTCTTTGAGGCTGCCTAACAGGTGAACAGTCTTCCTTAATGTAGATCCTATGAGTACAGAGTTGAGGATCTATTCCCTTCATATCCCCATAGTCCCATGCAAAAGCTCTGTGTTGATCTTGCAGCATTGTGACTAGGGCAGCTTGTTGAGATTGAGGCAACTTATTATTGATGTTCAGACAACGGCCTGGAGACACTTCTACTTGCTTGGTAAGATCATGCATGGAGGCTGCTGATAAAGGTGGTGTCTGTATTTCATGTGGAAGCAAGTTGTGATAAACTACAGGAGATTCAAGTGGCAGGCTCTCAGAATTCAGTTGTTGTAGGAAACATTGTTGATGACAGCTATCTGGAACAGACGGGCTACTCAAATCAGAGTTGGACTACAAAATGTGTAAAAGAAGGTCATCCTCACTTTGAAGTTGTGAAAATGGATTAGTTTGCAGCATCATTAGCTGAGCCAATGAATTGAATTCTTCAGTTTCCTCTCCTAAATTTGGCCAAATTGGTTGAGATAAGTCTGGCTGAGGCTGGGCAGGTGGATATAAAAGCCAATTTCTTTCTTGACTGACCATCAGAAATTGTCATGTCTCCTGAATGACATCCTATAAAAGCATCAGCTGTAGCTAACCATGGTCTACCTAGGATAATAGGATATCCTCCCAAAGTTTCCTTAGTGGACAATATGGTGAAGTCTGCTGGGTATTCCCAAGACTCAAGGATGACAATGATATCTTCTACTACTCCATCAAATTTTACTATGGAACTATCAACAAGCTGCAGGATGGTAGGTGTAGACTGAATTGTTGAGATTTTCAAACACTCCATTGTATGCTTGGTCATTACATTGATGGTTGCACCAAGGTCTATCAAAACATTCTTTACTATCTGTCCATTAATATTTATTTGTACTACAGGACTCCCAGGGTCAGTATATTTTGGAATGACTACCTTTCCTAACATAATATCTGCCAACTGTCCTAGAACATGGATAGTTTGGAGATCCTTTTTCTTTCTTCCCGGTTTCTTTAAACAGGCCTCCCTAATGGCTTTTCCATAAATTGGGACATCTTTAATGGCTTGAAAAAGGGGAATTTGAATGTGTACATTCTTTAGCTGATCCAAGATATCAAAGGTAGGCTCTTCCATAGACTTGGATGTAGTAATTTGCAATCTCTGAGGAAAAGGCGGTTTGGCCTGATGCTGCAGGACAGGTTCCTTAGAGACAATATCTAATACAGGTATATGTTCTGCAGGATCAGTAGGTTGTTCAGAGGCAGAATATGAAATCTTTGTAATTACAAGCGGTTGTGGAGCAGGGAGAGTGGTTCTAGACCTGAGATGGATATCATGAATATTTAGGGCATAGGCTGGATACTGATTGGCTTCTGCAAGATACATAGGCTGTTGTAGTTACTGCTGCTGCTTATTATTAGGATTTGGAAATGGTTGAGCAAGCATAGGTGTTTGTTTTGGAGGGCCAGTATTTACTGCAGGTGCTGCAGGAGGTGGCATGAGAGCCAGAGGTTGTGGCTGCTGAAGCTGCAAGGAGCCTGGGGATTGGTTCTGCCATTGCAGAGAACCTCTCCATTGAGGATTCTGTTACCAATTACCTGGGGGTGGAGTCCATTGTCCTTGTGGCTGCTGCCAACCTCCTTGAGGATATTGCCATCGAGGACTCTGATAGTTAGGCCAGTGAGGTTGAGAAGTATTCGAAGGTGGTGATGGGCCATATGTAGATTGTCATTGGTTATTGTAATTAGAATAAGGATTACCAAAAGTCAAAGGGTCTTGAAGCATACATTGTCTTTGAGTCCATGGTCACCTTTGTGCGATGAAGAATACTTGGTCATCATCACCTTCTGCTACCTTAAAGTCAGTAGGTAATTGCTTAGCCTCCAGGTTAGCCACCATCTTACATTTGCAGTCACGTTTCTTCTGTCTACAATGTGGACAGAACTTAGCCAAGATTGCTTCAGCTTCCTCATGTTTCTTTCGGGCTTGCATAGTATCCAACTGTGTAGCCATATTGTTTATGATATTCTGCTTGAAGTCAGACAACAAATTTGTGATCTCCATCCGTGAAACTCCATTAGTAGAAGACTTTCCCACTGTGGCTCGATGACCTCTACCCTTCTTAACATTTGCTCGAGAGTAGTTGAGACATTTTCTTTATATCATCCCAAGATACTTGGGTTATATCTCCTCCTCCCATCAGGTCTAGGGAATCTATACAGGTATCACTGATTCCTCTTAGAAAAAGTAGTTTATGAGATTCTTCATTGAGAGTATGGTTTGAATTCTTTTTCAAGGAAAACAAGAATCTTGAGATATAGTCTTCTAGGCTTTCATCCTCCTTTTGTTGAATTCTGAATATATCATCACCCTTACTACCACTCTTACAATATTCCTTGTATTTCTCAAGAAATTTTGTTTGCATGGCTGTCCAACTATCAAAAACACCCCTCCCCAAACTCATGAACCATCTAAGAGCTCCTTCTTTCAAAGTAGCAGGAAACAACTTCAGCCTATGAGCATTTGAAGTGTAATCATAGCTGTGACAGAGGATGTAAAACTCAAACAAGAAAGTTTCTGGGTCCTCTGTAACTAGTCCATAAAACTTGGGAAGTAATGAAGAAGGAATATTTTTAAGGTTATCATTATCTTGCTGAGCAATGATGGGGAATTCAAAAGCAGGAGGTTGATTAGGTGGACTACGTGCCATAGTTGCTTTATGGAGTATCAAAGCAAATGGATTTTTTTCAGGTTCTTTGTCAGCTAGATCAAATGGCAGTTAAACAAGCAGGTTTTCAACAAACAGATTGATATCTTGATCTCCTCCTACCTCAAATAGATTGTAAGCTGGTTCAAGATTGTTATCAAGGAATGGAAGGTTAGGGAGGAATCTTCCCAGAGCGTCTCTTCTTCTATGCATGCAATAGAATGAATGGTAAATTGAAGGTCTTGGAAAATGCTTGAATAACAGACTAAACTACTGCTAACAATGACTATGACAGGTTCTTAGCTTGACACCATTCCTGGAAACGGCACCAAAAATGGTCACGTCCACAAAAGGATATAAAAGTCACAGAAAATACTAACATGGGAATTGGACATTCCAGCAGGTGACTAATATCTTCTTATGGTCATTCATTTACATTGTTAAACCAGAGAACATATACTTGAAATGGAGCAGCACTGTATGTGCACTAAGAACCAGTTTCAGTCACGATTTACCAGAAATACATGCGTGAAAGAAATTCTACTTATGCTACAGGAATGTAATGCGAAGCCTTCTAAACTTAATCAAAGTAGAAATCCTAACAACTATGACTAAGAAACAAACTATGAGCTGGCCTTATGCTGCAGGAACAAACACAGGGATGGATTCCCAATGCTGCAGGAACAATATAAGACTGAGTTTGCGCTAAAACTTTCAAGAATGAAATCTAACTTATAATCAATAGGAAATAAACAACTAACTAACTAACTACAAATACTTACTAAGTGGCCCCCCTTAGCAAGCATCAACTAGTTATGCCATAATTGAACTCAAAACTTCATCAGCTTTTATTCATAAACTTGGAATCATATACATTGATTATTCTGCTTCTAAGAAAACTAACACAAAGCTCTGATTCTTATCATAATACTAACTGTTACATGCTATGCTTGCTCACTCATGCAAGAGGAACACTTATTTAAACTAGAAAAACAACTAACTACCTAACTCTAACAGAGAAATACGTGGACATAAATGTATCCTGAAACCGAGGAACAGACTTCTCATAAATGAAAGCATATCCGTTCAACACGATCCAAAGAGAATTTAGCATTCCACTCTTCCCAGATTAATGATCATTTAGATTTCTTCCCAACAACCCGATTAGAGATTCTTTGCTGGAACAACTTCCTCAACACTGTGCTGGAAATGGACTTTACTGCAAGGCCAAAATCTGTTGTGCTTGACTCGTTCATGCTCCCTTCAACAACCTGCGATGCACACGGAAATAAAAGCGAAAGAAAGCATGTGTGGAAAATAACACGATACACATTCATTAATCACATATTAAATCCATTTCATTATCCAAAAACCACATGCATTATATTAGTCATTTGGGAGGTCAAACAGGGTAATTAATAAGACACATAGAGATGTTAAGCTGTAGGAATATAGGAATGTATTGCTATAGGATACTACCCAATTTCAGATAAAAAGTCTTTAATCAAAGAGTTAAAACATCCATTAGCAATAAGAGTAAGGATATTAAAAATACATCATAATACTCAAATTATGAGCATATTTTGAGCTCATCACTGCCAAAAGTTCAAAACTTTCAAAACACAACTTTCTTTCAAAACACTGCCCCCCCTTAGAATGTCAAGGCATTTTTCATAGCACTCTCTCCCCCTTTGGCATCAATGAAAAAGTTTCACTGCTTTCTCCCTCCCCCTTTGCTAATTAGAAATAGGATCAAAATTTGAAGAACTACAACTACTGCACAAGTCAGAAAATGATTTTATACTTATCTTTAATTTCCAGAAGAAATTTCTTCCAAGCATCTACTATAATCCCAATGATTATGATCAAGTTGTTATTTTTTGATGTCCGGTTGATGATCTAGATGAGGGATTCCAGAATTGTAATCGCTTCTTCTAACTTTTCTCCTTTCCTCAGAACCTCAATTAGCTACTCCATTCTTCCTTCAGTTAAATCCTTAACTTTCCAGAAAGTGTCCATAAGAGTGTTTATGGAAAAGTGAACTTTTTTGTGCTCAGTCTGCAACTCCTGAATCCTTTTCTTGATTGCACCGTCCTAGTCCTGAACCATGTTATAATCTTGACCAATTTTGTTCAACTCACTTTCAATCTGCTCTAGCTTGTCCTTGTATCTCCTAGCAACATGAGGCCAATGATGACAATAAATATAGATGTTATTTGCTGAGTCAATGCATTGCCTCAACACATTCATTTTCTTTTTCAATTTGGTAAGGGATAGCCTGAACTTCTCCTTCAAATGTAGAATTATTTCTTCCTCTTTCATGTCCTGAGGCTCAGAGGCCATAGCCTCCCTAATACATTCAATCATTTCTTCTGGAAGCACATTCTACAAACTTTCCAATCCAATGTGTTTATGCACAAAGTAATTTCCTAGAGTGCTCTCAATCAGGTCTTGCTCATATGAGGTTCCATCTAACCATATGTCAACAATCTTTTGCATTCCATCTTCCTCCTAAACAATCTGTAGTATCTTTGTTTTGAATAAAGCACCTTCTTCATTGCTTCCTTCTGCTATTATTACATCCGGTTCAACTGATTTTGGTTCATCTCTTGGGGTGTACTCATCACAATCTTCATCTGGTATATCCACAATTACCTGTTCTTTTCCTTTTCCTTTTCCTTCAAGTTTAGGAGCCTTGTGTGCCAGAGGACTGTCATCAACAAACTCTAGAGCCCTTTTCTGCTTCCTCTCCATCTTACCGAAAGATGATCCAACTTCAAGTGCTTTTACCGGAATGGAAATGCTAACTACTCCAAGCTTTCCCAGCAATTCTCTAAAGAAATTTGCATATTCTTGCTCACAATTTTCCAAAGTATTAGAATGTTCAAAAATTTGCTTACAAACCGGTTCATTTTCTTTCCATACCACATTATCATTCTGAGGCAAGCAATTCAAAAAATACATCATGATACATATGACCAAAGTACCAAACTTGAAGGGGTAGTCTGCATCCTTTGTTAATTGTACATTCTCCATCAATTGTTCTTTTACCAAACTGCACAGGTCGAAGTCTTGGTCCTCCATTATCAATTTATGAGATATGTAAACTGTGCTTATCGAGGTTGTGCCTTCCCTATTTCTGAAGAAAATTTTGTATGAAATCCCATATGCAATGTACCTCGTTATTGGATCTTTGATTGTTGAAATAATCAGAGCCCTTTGATCTCGTGTTACTCTGGTTAGGGTTTCGACTTCAATGTTCTGAATTGACTTCTTTTTCAGAATATCCCCGACATTGCATAATCCAGTTAAATTTTTTATCACCTCTTTTGAAATGAGATAGGGTTTATCCAGAGTGAGAGTGTCCTCATTCAATTTGTTCAAGATAAACCTAACAACTTCTTTGTTGACAAAGTAAGGAAATTCATTCCAAATATCCAGACTCCTATGTTTCGCACCTTCAAGCCACTTCAACTCATCGGTCGGCAACATATTTCTTACATCTCTGATCTTCCTACTACTATATTCATCCAAATTCACAATTCCTTTGATTTTCTTCATTTTTTCTTTCCGTACCGAACAAGTTTTTCTTCCGAGCACAAAATTAGGAATTCAACAAGCGATCATAAACACTTGATGAATTCGTTGCCAAATTTACTTAACTCCTTCGAAATTCTACTGCAGAGGCTCTCCTTCTATTCTCCTTCAATGCAAGGTGACAAATGAGGGTTCCAAATACCCTTTTATAACTTCGCGCACCTAAGATTTTTTCCGCATTAAATGTTTTTCCCTAGGAGTTTCGGTTACCCTGTTTTCTCAGACAACAAGAGAAGAATTCATCTATAGACCTTCTAGATCTCGAATTCTTGCAAAAATGATCATTGCCACATTTGAAGACTGATGGCACAACTACTAAAAATTTCCTACATTCTGGTTCCAACTACATACAAGGGGACAAAGGATTTTTCTTGAAAGACTCCCCCTAGGCCAATGGCCTGAATTCAATTTCTGGAGGAATTACCAGAGACTGCTTCTGGTACGGGCTTATTTCCTTCATCATATTCATTCTTATTTACCCAAATTTTCTTCATCTGATCTCTTATCTCTTCCACAGTCACTTTTCCTTTTCCTTTGTCATCTTTTTGTGAAATTCTTCCTGTGTATACCAGACCTCTTCTATCCATGTTTCTATTCCTACAGAATCTTGCACTGTGACCAAATCTGTTGCAATTGTAACACACCAGATTTCTTTGTCTAGACCATTCATTTCATTGATTTCCCTTTGACCTGCATTAATTAGCAACATGCCCAATTCTTCCACAGGTGTAGCATTTAACATTCCTTACACTAACAAACATACTTCTGCATTCAATTAACTTATGACCAATATTTTTGCAACTAAAACACTGACCGAGAAATGATGGACTGCTTGAATTTATTTTACTTCTACACTATGAAGCCATATGACCAAATTTATTGCAAGAAAAGCAGTAACCAATAAACTTCTAAGCATTGGGTTGTCTTACCAATACCTTCTACCTTTGTTCATCTGATATCTTTGTCTGGAATCCTTGTGTTCAAATCCAAAGCTTTCTCCTTTCTCATAGCCAAGA
The DNA here is from genome assembly GCA_007258455.2 of Sequoia sempervirens. Taxonomy (NCBI): domain Eukaryota; kingdom Viridiplantae; phylum Streptophyta; class Pinopsida; order Cupressales; family Cupressaceae; genus Sequoia; species Sequoia sempervirens. The sequence continues at coordinate 266,835,457 of VDFB02000017.1, forward strand.
CCTCGCTTATCATTTGCATCCTTCTGTCCTTTAGTCAACTCATCAAGCTTAGCAGAACGGATCTTGAACTTCTCCTTGTATTCATTTGCAGTAGTGAGTTCATCTCTGAGAATAACTATCTGTCTTTCAAGCTCTTGTTCATTATTTCTGGATTGTTGTAGTTCAATCTCCAGAGATAAATGAGTCCACTATTTACTCTACTACATTCTTCAGACTTTTCTTTTAAAGACTGGGCCAGATTCTCCTAATTCTTCTTCCTTTCTTCAATCTCCTTAGTTAGTTTCATTACCACAGATTCCATCTTAAGATTTAGAGTAGCATTGTCCCTAGCAAGCTTTTCACATTCTTCAGTTATTTCTTTTAGGTTCTTATTTAGGTGAACATCTTCCAATATTTTATTCTCTTTCTGCTTCAGCTAATCACAAAGTTCCTTCCTCTTTTCTCTTGACTCATTAATTTTATCCTTCAATGATTGATTGAATTTTTCGACATCCACAAGATTTGCTTTTAATTCCATGACTTTCGCTTTAGCCTGGTCAAGATCATCAAGTGCTACCATAAGATATTGTTGAAGACCACTAGAGTCCATTGCAATTCTAGATCCACCTCAAGCTGTTAAAATTCTGTAGAGGAACCTTGCTCTGATACCAATTGTTGGACTTAGGGAGCACTGAGAGGGGGGGGGGGGTGAATCAACGTTCAACAAGATTTAAACTTTAATTCTAATCATAAACCATTTACAACACATAAACATAAATAAAGATGCAAGCCCATGAACAAGATAATCAAAGCACCATAAAACCAATATTTTTACGTGGAAACCCTATTAGGGGAAAAACCACGGTGGAGATTAATCCATAATTTATACTCTGTTAAAAGTATGAAGAAAAGGGAATGCACATGCATTCAGGCACACTGCCTAGAGCTCATTGCTCAAAATAAGGAAGGCTCACTTCCTTAAAAAATGTTTGTGATTACAACAAAAGGTTGAACTGAAAGGATAACATCTGCATATGCCAAAATATAGTTCCAGTTAAGCTCATAAATTAGATTTTGGACCTGCTAACTCCTTCTGGACTTCACTCTACTCTACTTTAACTTGCTTCCACAAAATATTAATGCACAAGTGAAACTGTACATAACTCGCTCAATCACCCTTCTGATATTCACACATACATCTGCTCTGCTCTTTTCGCACACATACACTTCAAAATGAATTATTGATCTCATAAATATACCCGCTACCAAAATTTCAATTACTCCAAGTCGACTTCAACAAAATATGAGATATTCTTCACATGTCGGCTCAAATAATGAGCAATCTTTGATGTGCACCCACACAAGTCAGCTAGACTATAGCTACGACCCAAAACAAAATAACCAACACAAGAAATAATTAAACAATTACTCCTTATACATCCGCAACATGCGACATTCACTAGGTCGACCACAATGAGCAAATAAATAGAAAAACATTTTGCTAGATCTCCAAGCTCGCACATCGATTAATGCAACATCACAAAACTTACCAATAAGGTAACATATATGCTTAACAAAATATCCTAGGGATCCACAACACAAAATGATGATTTGGTGAGGAATACAAATCGACAAACTAACTGGATACCCTGTTCTTTCTGCTTTCTATCGGTAGAACATTGTTCTCTACTTTTCCTGCCGGTATGAATAAATTTTGATCTACGGATCGGGATAATGACTTCAGTTGCCATCAATGACAACACTAGAAGCCATATGCCAAAAATCTCCCAAGCCATATGCCAATATTAGGGTCAAGGTGTTGCAGACTTCCAAGAGACTTGGAAGGCTTTCATGGCCTGGTGTATGGTGCAAGAGCACCTACACGCTTAATACAAAATGTTATGGATGAAATATAACAAGGTACATCAAGGTGATCATAGAGTGTGTCTAGGTTAGTTTGGGGGGTGTTAAAGTTTTTTTTATGCTTAATAAGGTCTAAAAGACCATTTTCCATGTATCTAGGTGTTTAGGAGTTATTGGAGTTCATATGTCAAAAGTTGCACAACAAAATGTAAAGTTGCCATTTTGCAATTTTAGGAGAATATGAAGGGTTGAGGAGATCAAAAGTTGGTTTTGGATGTTTCAAAGGTAGTTTTGAATTGGAATTGTATAAAATGCCTCTTGAAGGCTCGAATGAAGTTGTTGAAAACATTATAGAAGTGAATTCCAATAAGCATTCAAACAGTTTCATCAGATTTTCTGTGTTTTTTGCTCTTTTCTTGCTATGTATGGGTCCGTACAGGTTCCTATTGATCTGAAACTTATGGTATAATGTGTTGATATGTATTATATTGTAAATTTAATAATTTTGAGGGTCCTTAATCAGTTTTAGTGAAAGAAATCTTTATTTTTCTTGGCATTGCCTATGTAAATCAGCAAGAGCATGATCTGAGGTTTTATATGAAGAATTAGCCATTCCTCCTACTGTGGAATCTGTTACTCAAAGGAATGGCCTATATCATGTTAGGTTAGGTGTTTATAGGTGTTTGGAGTCATAATAAAGTGTTTTGGTGCTTGGGAAGTGATGCTTTATGGTAGGGAAGAGCCATTTTTATGAGAAATTTAGTAACTAAAACATGGTTTTGAATGAATGTTGAATGTATGGTCTTTGTGAGGGGTTGAGGAGTGTGTGTAGGTTATTTGTAACTTGTTTGAATCTTTTTCAGAGTTTGGAAAGCCTTGGAGATGAGTCTTTTACTAAAACCCTAGGTATTTGCTTCTAAATGGAGGGTTTGTTGGGACAGTATTAAAGAAGCCTTAAATCTAGAAAAAAATCATGAAGTTTGGTGTTTTGTCACATGTCTTATGATTTTTTGGTGTGTTTTGTGAAGGAAAGTTGAAAAGGAGGGACTTCCTTTCTAAAAGAGGGCTAAGTGAGAAGCTTAGAGCAGTGTAGGTGTATTGGTTCTCCTATTTGGTCCAAAAGAGTCACTGTTGAAGTTGAGATATGTTATGTAAGCCCTTAAAGGGTTTCTTAATCATTCATTTAATTGGAAAGTCATTTTGAAAGTTTGGATAAAAAGTTGCATAAACCGGGTAGTGAGTGCTACAAGGGCAGACTAAAGTAGATGTTGACAAATGAAGAGTTAATGTGTCTTTCTTATAAAGATTGTTTGAGGATCAGTCATGTGATATATTGAGGAATCTAACGCCCCTATACTGCATCAGTCACCTTGAGATAGCTATTTTCTCTACTAAATCGGTAACCTTGTTCATTAAAAACTCCCAATGACATCATATTTTTATTCACTCCTAGTACATGTTTAACATGCTAAATAGTCCTTATTTCCCATCAAACATCTTGATTATAACCTCTCCTTCACCAATAGCTTCATATGGGTTTTCATTTCCCATGTAAACCGTACCTCCATCACATGATTGGTAAGAGTAAAACCAATCCTTATGAGGAGTCACGTGAAAAGAGACTCCATAGTCAAGAATCCAGACATGATGCAACAAAATTTTCATATGAATAAACAATACCTCACCATCTTCCAATGATGTTTCAAATTTTGTTGTGTATGCCTCAAATATCTATGAACCAATATTTTCTTTATTTTCTTTCAATAGTTTGTACACTTTTTTGACATGCCTTTTATTTCCACAGTTCTAGTATTTGACTCTTTTTCACCCCTTAGATTTGGACCTAGTTTTTCCATGCTTAGTATTTCCTTTTTCTTGAGTTCTAGCCCTTGCAATTAGCACTTCACTGGAAGAAGACCCTTGAGATGTTTATTACCTTGGATCTTCAAAATTTGTTGTAGTCACCACATCTTCAAAGACTAGTTTCAAACTTGGTGTTGAATTACTAAGTGCCATAGCTAGTTGATTCCAAGTTTTAGGCGAGTACAATAATATTTTTGTCTTACCATCTTCTTTGATTTTCAACTACACTGAAACTAACTTTCTTATCAATGTATTAAAATCATCTATATGATATATGATTGATGAATTATCACACATACTCAAATTGTACAACTGTCAAAGTAACATAATTTTGTTTGCTAATGACTTTGTCTCATACAACTTTTCAATCTTATTCCAAAAGTCATATAATATTTTTGCCTCTACAACATTGAATATAATTGGATCTTCTAGAGATGACTAGATGGTTGCTCTAGACATGTTATCCTTTTCATCCCAATCTGCTTGAGTCATGACTATAATTTTTGACATTGTCCCTTTAAGATCCAAGGAACATCCATCCTTCACCAAGAAAGATTTTATATTTATTTTCCATAGTAAAAAATTGGAAGCATCAAAATTTTAAACCTCCAATCTGTTGAAAAACATGGTGGAACTAAGCTACAATATTAACTTATGTATGTGAATTCAAATCTAAAAATAAGATTAACAAATCTGATTATATGTATGTGATTACACATTCACCATAATAGAAAAAACATCAAACAAATATAACACCAGATTTACATGGAGAAACCCTTATGGGAAAAAACTCCACATGAGAAAAGAGGGCAAGTTAAATATCATCCCAATTTAGTAGCAAAAGAATCATGGTTTAAACCTAATCTTGGTAGGGAAACAATCTCAATTTTACCAATGATATTCCAATATGAATTTAGAATTAATTTATCAAGTCTAACCTAAATGAAATGATTCCCCAAGTGTCTTTTTGACTAGGTGAAGGGTTGTCCACTAAGGTCCACATCCATTAGTCTAGCATTGCTAAGAAAATTAGCCAAGTCATCCATGTTGTCTAAATAATCCATGATTCCTCTCAAGTTTTAGAGGGGTAAATAAATGTGTTAAAATATACATTGACCATCCAAGGTACCTCACTAAAATATTTAATGAGAGAGGACACAAATTCCCATAGCTCCTTTTTTGGACTTGGAATCAGGAGCATAAATTGTAGAAAGAATCTATTTTTTATCAAGAAAATAAAGCTTCATTATCAAATAATTTTTAGATTGGTTAATGTAGCAACCACTGAGGTGAGTTTGGTTCCACATGGTGACAATATTCCCAGACACTCCTTGGGCTTCAAAAATACAAAAAATCAATAATAAACTAGATTTTGTTGGATATAGCTTGAAATCTTGATTCAGTCATTTTCACCTCTCAAAGGAGGATAATGTCAAGTTTATTTTCTAGAATGAATTTTTTGACTAAAAAATTCTTGTGGGGACTATTAATTCCTATAAAATTCCATGAAAGGAATCTCATTTTTTATTTTTCCTAGAAGATACCTACAAATTTTTCTGCCTCACACTAGCTATTTCCTTAGCTACCTCTCTTTGTCTTGTTTCTCTCTAACTTGTTCTCCCATCCTTACACTTCACTCCCACATCCACAATATTTTTAGTACCCTTACCCTTTATATAGGGTGTAGGTTTGATCTAACCTTGTTGAAAATCAAGGGTAGAAAGATTGCAATTAGGATTGCTACTACCCAAATTGGGAGCAAGACCCCAAACTCTTATGAACCTTCTAACTTAGCTATCTCATAGTTAGCCCTATCTAGAGATACCCCATACAACATGGAAACCATTTCCTATTGATATACCATGTTATTGTGTTTCATTTATTGATAATTTCTCTAGATACGCTTGGATTTATTTTCTTATATCTAAATTGAAAATATTTTTCTAAGGATTAGGATTTTAAGGCTTTGAATAAGAAATAACCAAATAGGAAGATAAATATGTTAAGACATGATAATGGAGGTGAATACTACTTTTATTTTTTGACATATAGATACTTTTCTATTGATGAATACTAATTACACCCCACAAAAGAATGAGATTGTATAAGGGATAAACTAAATGTTAATACAAAGAGTCAAAATTATGATGAGTGGTACATAGTTGAATAGATGATTTTGGGTAAAGGTTGTGATTACTATTTGCTACTTGATAAATTGGCCTCCATATTGGATCTTTTTTATAAAATTCCTTATGAGGTGTGGATAGATAATAAAAATGTTATTCATATTTAAGGGTATTTGATTGTGAGACTTTTGTTCATGTGTTTAGAGAAAAGCAATCTAAGTTTGATCCCAAGCCTTAAAAATGCATCTCATTGGTTACCATAAGAATTTAAATATTTATAAGCTTTGGAATCCTCTAACCTTGAAAATAATTTACTCTAATGATATGGTTTTCAAGGAAATTAGAGTATTTTTTTATCCAAGGTAACCAATGGACAAAAATGAAACTAGCACATTGTGAGATTAAGGTCAAGAAGTAGTAACATGCACATGTTAAAGAAAAAATGATGTATTAGAGGATAGAGGAAGAAGATGATCCATATGAGATTTATAAATTGGTAGATCATGCGAAGGAATGGGCAAAGTCCCTTAATTCATCATTGAGATTATCCTTGAGAAAACCTAATTGATAGGCGTAGCCCACAAAAATTCTACTATGTATTTGTTTTTTCATCTAATGATTACAAATCCAATTTTTTAGGGAGGCTTAGATGAGAATGATTATTGGTTGGATTCCATGGAGGAGAAGATGATAGAATTAGATATAAAATATCTTGCGAGTTTACTCAAGAGAGGGAATTTATTTTTGTAAAATTTTCTTTCTTATTACTATATTAAATCTTCCATTAGATTTTCACTATCTATTTTTGTTGCTTGTGATATTGAAGTATAAAATAAGATGTTAAAACTACTTTTTTATGGAAATATAAAAGAATAAAGTTACATGTGATAGCCAAATGAATTTGTGGTAAACAAAAGAAAGTTCTGCTTACAAGTTAAATCAAGCAAATTATACATTTTGAAACAATAACTTTGGGCATGATATCATAAGTATGATTTTTTTGCATTGAAATTCATTTTTTAAGAAGTAAAGATCATCATATTTAAATTAAATATATTGATAATTAGATTCTAATAATTATTGTGTATGTTTATGACATGTTTATTATTAACAAGGTGGTGATTAGGGAGATTAAAACCTATATTTCTAGTATGTTTGATATGAAGGATTTAAAGGTAGTCAATATTAGTTTGAGAACCGAAATTAGTAGGGACTGAGTGCACATAAAGCTTAGTCTTATCAGAGAAAGTATGTTGACACTACTTTGTAATAGTTTAATATGCATGACTATAAAATGATAAGTATTTAGTTACCTATTGACACTAATATTTGATTGGATATGTGTCCTAAGTTAGATGATAATTTTGAGGATATGTATAATATACCTTATTCTTATGTTGTTGGTATCCTAATGCATGCAATGGTATTCTCTAGTTTGGATATCACCCAAGTAGTGGGTGTTCTTAGAAAATTTAAGTCTTACTCTAATAACAAGAACTAGATTTGTGTTAAGAGAATTTAGATATTTACAATTATTTTATTATTTCTTATGTTATCATGGTTCTAATGATTTGGTCAAGGAATTAAACATATAGTGTTTTATTAATGTATATTGGGTAGGTGACTTGGATAGTCAAAGATTTACTAGTGGATATTTATTTTCTATTTGAAGGTGATATCAATTAGATGAGTACGAGTAATATCTTAGTGTCTTCTTCACTACAAAATAAATTATGTCTAATACGCATGCCTATAAAGAGGTGGTATCATTACAAAGACTATGTTTAAGATTTGGTTCTGATTGTGGAGTGGATCAAATTAGATGTGACAATTAAAATGTTATTTAATAGGCTAGGAATATCATGTATCATGCTTGTATGAAGCATTTAATTTCTAGTATTAATCTATTCACAACTTGGTGGAGACTAATAAGTTTGTGATTTAGAGAGTTGAAACTTTGGTTACTATTTTAGATTTACTTATGGTGCAGGAGCACCTTGCTCACATGATGCCTTTAATTGGAAAATTGTAAAAATTGAACTTTCAAATGTAAAAGTGTTGTAAAAATGTCTTGGGAGGTCAAAAAATGATGTATTTGAAGTGTCAAATAGGTCACTAGAGGGTTGGTTAAGTTAAATTGCAAATAAAGTCGTTTTGTTGCACAAAATTGCAAAAGTTGTCAAATCTGTAAAAAGCAAAAAAATGGGACGTTGAAGGGATAGGTCGATGAAATAATTTGTAAAGGAAGTTATTTTTTGGGGAAACTTCTATAAAATCTTGTAGAGGGCAAGAAAATGATTATCTTTGTATTCTTGAAAAGATCACATCAATAAAAGTACCCTATTTGCATAATTCAGTGTTTTCTTTCTATTATTCTCCAGTTGTACGGTTTGTACAGAGGTCATAGGATTTAATTCTTGTTGTTTTAGATAGCTTAGAGTGTTACATTTCATTTCATATTACTTTGAAGGGATTTGATTGAATACAACTCCAGTTTGAGATTAATTTTTGCATACCGGTCTGCAACCCTATATAAGGGTTTGAGTGTCTAAGTAGGTTCATTATGACTAATCCACCGATTTAGGATTTTTAGTTAGGTGGAGTAGGTTATTTTTAGAATGTATATGGTGTGTGTATGTTGTTTTGTGTAGGGGAAAACAAGAATCCATTGTTTTGTTGTTGTCCTACAGAAAACTCAGAATTTCCTTCATGAAAAGAATGGCTCCATGGTGGAAAAGGATGTAAAAGCATGAAATCAAGTTGGAAGAGAGTTTAGATAGTTATTGCAGGCCAAAAAAAATGTGTTTGAAGAAATTACAAGGTGGTAGAAGGTTTGGATTGAACAATTCCAACAAACCCTCACTTGTTAATCTTGTTTTATGCATATAACAAGGGTTTTGTGGATCAACATTAAATGGGGCTTTTTAGTCCCTAAAAATGGATGAATCTTAAGTTTTGTGACCTATTAAAGGAATTTCTAAATATTTTTGGTGTTTAGGAAGTGAATTAAGACTACTTCATTTGCAAATTAGGCCTAATTGGTGGGTTTTTCTAGCGTACAGTCTAAAAATATGGTAATTTCTTTAAAACAAGCTACTGAACGCATTTGATATGTTATGATATTTCATAATGGGCTCTTGAACGTGCCAATGGTTTGGTTTGTTTCAATATAGTTTGGAAGGAATACCCGATTTAGGGTTTGAAGACCTAATAGGCAAATAGTACCTTGAATGCGTAAAAAGTGAAAATCTGATAAAACCGAGAAAGGAGTGGTTATAAATGCTTGGAAACTGATTATTTGATGTTGTCACAAGTGTCTCCATGTATGAAAGTTTGGTTTGTAGTTATTTTTCCTTGAAGAAGCAAATTAGAATGAAGAGTGATATGGTGCATGTTTTGGTGTTTTGGTTCAGAGTTTACTAAGCAGATTAATGCTTTGTTTTTGTCAAGATTAATGATGGAAAAGTTGTTTTGAAGTCTCATAATGATATGGAACACTAATGAAGTGATTTGGCTTATTGGTGCCTTGTGATTTTCAAGTGAAATGACGTGATTTAGAGGAAAAGATAAAGGAATTTTGGGTGATTGTTCAATTTGATCATTCTTAGTTGAGTTTGGGTCTTGAGTACCCTAGTCTATGATTTTTTGTTGTTGGTAGATGCTCTTGCATCAACTTATAAAATGAATGAGCAAGGATAAGTTCTCTTAGTGTAGGAAGATGTAGGCCTTGTATCCTATACATGATTCATTTTCATGTCTATGTTTTCACAAGGCATAATATCAAAAGGGAGAATTTCAAGATCACATGATATTAACCTTGAAATTTTATGTCAATGTTAGATATCAAACATCTTGGGAATGGGTACTTGGATGCCCATGTAGGTGGTTGAGATATATTAATTTTTAATTCTCCTTGTAACTTGAAATTTCAATTGTAGTAAGATTAAGAGGAGAGTTTAGTAATGACGTGGTAGTTACAAAGTGATTTAATTACATTTATACAACTTTCCCATTCCTAGGTGATAGGAAAGAGAATGGAACATGGTAATGATGGGTGGTGTTGGGTCCTAGAATTACTGCTCACACTCCTACAAAGATAAATCCACTTCAAGGCTATGGATATTTTATTCCAAAAGGTGAATAAATTGGATCATCAACAAAGAGTGAGGTGTGATAGGCCAATTGTGAAGAGTGGGTAAGCTCCCCTTCACTTTGGGCTCAACTAGACCTAAGAGGGTATTCCTAGAGGTAATCTTAAATTTTTTTTTGCTACAACTAAAGATATACATGATAAATAAAATGCAACAATACTCAAATTTAGGTTTTGATCCCAAATTTGATCACTAGACTAAAATTGACCCACTATATGATCTCTATTAAGATGATACATGTATGTCAAACATGATTCTCTTAATATGACTACTTTCAAGACTTGCTTCAAAAAAATTCCTAAGTATACAATAAATCATTAAGTGCATAAAATCTAACTATCTAATCCTAAGATACTGATTGAAGATTTTGTTCATTTTAAGCATGAGGAGGTTCAAAGTTTTTAGGATTGGTTTCTTATGGGGTTTATAAAGTCACATTCAACCACCATAATAACAAGAAGAAATAACAATAGAGGTATGATATTCAATAATTAGAACTATTGAATGATCCTTGTCTGGAAATTTCTAGAAAATTTCAAGAAACAAGAAAATGACCATTACAAATAAGAAACTTGTAGTGTACTAAAGTGTTATGAAACTTATCAAATTCTAGTTACAATCACACTAGTAAATATGGTGAATGAAAACTCCAAGTAGAAGAGAACCTGTCACACTTCCCATCTCAACAATCTTCTAAAATTCCCAAAATTGGCCAAGGAGACCTCTGATTATGAATATCTTCTATTATTACCTAACCTCTTTTTGAATTGTAAAATGGAATTCTCAGATGGTGAATAGATGTATAGATTTTGAAACCTAAGAGATCTCTCAACATGTCATGCCCATAATTTGACACTATAGGCATAAACACAATCGACATTTTTTTTATCATTCCATAATGTTTGCCTCACACACATGGCACAATATCGTGCACATGTAATGCCAACACTGCCGACCAAGATAGGAGAGGGGGAAACAAAATGAGGATGAGTATGTAGAGTTGCTCACACACATCCTCAAGTGTGGGCAACCTAAGAGAGGATTATGCCTCTATGCAAAAACCTCAAGGGATGACCTTCAAAGACTAATACCCTTTGGATTATTATGTGGAGGTGGAAAGGGGTCATGTCATCATGACACGTTTGAGAATTCTAGTCTTAACAATACTAAGCCCACATTTTAACTACACCAACATTTAGGCAAATTAATTAGCATTAAGCCTTCACCACGAGTAGTCCATATCTTGAAAGGATCCTCATTTAACTCACACTCTCTTACACACTAGGGCTCAACAAACAATTATGGGAGAATGTTGTGTCTCACATACAAGACTTAATTTCTATCTCAAGTAGGTGATGTAATCCTTAGGCCAGCCTAGGTCCATGATTTAAATTTTGATATAATTGATATTTCGATTGTAAAGAATAACCCAGTTGGCTAAGCTTCCCTTGCACAATCAATTTAGAGTAATTACCCCCTCTCTTCATCCATTCCCTATAGGATGGAGTCCACAATTAAGAATATCAAAAACATTAATTTTGGTGATTTTAATTTGCTAACCCATCAAAATTTAGCATCGACTCTCTTTCTCTCTCTAAAATAATAGAATTCCTTTTTACATGTATAATAATGAATTTAAAACATTGTGCTAAAACATGAATTAATTAACATTTATATAAATACTTATTGCATATGAATATATCTTAGAAATTATACTCTTTTAACATTATTCAAAAAAATGAAATTATGCCTATTTATTAAGGATGAAAAATAGTTAAATTAAATCTTTAAAATAAATAAGTAAATACACTATATATACACAATAATATAATTTCTTGTTACATGTATAATAATAATGAATTTAAAACAATGTGTAAAACATGAATTAATTAACATTTATACAAATGCTTATTGCATACAAATATATTTAAAAAATTATACTATTTTAACATTATTAAAAAATCAACTATTTATTAAGGATGAAAAACAATTAAATTAAATCTTTAAAATAAATAAATAAATATTAATTTATTTATTTATTACTTAAATAAAAATACTCATACAATATCTTTATGTTTTCTTAATTATAAACCATGAGAAATAGGTTGTTTATTTGGGTTGTATATAAAGTTCATCTAGGGGAGAGGACCTAATAGTTGAGCACCCTAACTTCATGCTTCTCAAAATCCTACTTGGAAATTTCAAATCACTCCCAAACTTTTACAATAATTTATTTACCAAGTCCCCTACTTATAACTAAAGTTTTAGAGCCTAATCATCTAATATGATGCTATATTAGCATGCATTTGTTGAGGTGTCCAAAAAGACCCCCCAAAAAAGTTAGATGGATACTTGTGCACTAAGTCATGTTTTATTAGTGTGTTGACGTGGCATCACACGATTTGTTGCTTTTTAGATCTAATGAATACATTTCATTCAGTTATGGATACTTATCATCAATACTAAGAACTTTAAAGTCACAACTATTGGTGCAATATTATTAAAAATATTGAATATTAAATCAACAAATGCTATAACAACTATTGGAACATGTTCAACTATGAATCTTTTCCTCCTATATAATAAATCATTTGATGCCCTTAATAGCATGAAGTTTTCACAATCCATGACAATAGTGTGCTTGTGATTTCTGGATTGAAACTGTGTGCATTTTTTTACATCCACATTTTAGATCATACTCCATGATCCATCATCAGGATGCAATGTTAATAGAGAGAAAAGTGTGACATAGCTAATGCCCTTTATGCTTTTGCGATCGTAAGAAGATGACTCATATATCACTACCGACTCTAGGAAAATTCATCGCCAATAATTCACTGGCGGAAAATTCACTACCAACAATTCATCGCGGAAAAATTCACTGCCATGACAAATTCACCTCAAGGAAAATTCACCACCCGCAATTCACGACCATGGAAAATTCATCCCATTTTTTTAATGGGATGAATTTTCCATGGCCGTGAATTGCAGGTGGTGAATTTTCCTTAATGGGATGAATTTTCCATGGCCGTGAATTGTTGGTGGTGAATTTTCCTTACTGGGATGAATTTTCCATGGCCGTGAATTGCTGGGGGAGAATTTTCCTTGAAGTGAATTTGTCATGGCGGTGAATTTTCCCGCGATGAATTGTTGGCGGTGAATTTGCCAAATGCCATCACTACCAACATTACTAGACATAAGCAAACAATGACTCAATTCCATTAGATTTCCATGAGATTTTCAACCCAATGCCACCATTCAATTAAACATTAATCTATGTCCTTTTTTTTTGGTTAACGACCGGGGTATCCCCACGGCAGGCGAGTTGAGGCGAGACTAGTCACTTGCAAGTTGAGGCGAGACTAGTCACTTGCGGGGGGACCCAACAGCGCGCAAGCCAGTCCCAACCAGATAAACTCGAGAGTGGAGTCAAACCTAAAACCAATAGGGAGCAAACCCATAGCCCAAACCAACTCCGTTGTGTGAACTATTAATCTAGATCTCTTAATCAACATAATGGGAATTATGTATGCCTAGAGCCTTATCGTTAAGGAAGTGTTAACCAAGAAGCCCTAACCCTAATCAGTCAAAGGAAATGACAAGGTAAAAATAGAGAAGAGGTGTTTGATATGTGTTCGATAGCTCAGCTGTGGGTGGAGGCGCTAATCTCCCAATGCCCGAAGCTCCAAGTCGTCTACCACAACCAATCTCTCCTCTTGTTTCTCTTTTCTTTATTGCAGGAGAATGCTAGGCCCTAAAATACTTAGGACGTTAGCCTGCCCTAGCGGTCAACAAAGTACTATTTGAAAGCCTATCTCTGCCCATCTGCAGCAGCATCGAGAGCTCTGGTGAAGGTAAGAGATGACGCCAAGGATTGCAAGTGTCATCATCATTTTTATTAAACACGGGTCCTGCCCTAGGCCAACGTGTTTGTTTTACTCTTATTTCTCATTATTCTAAGCCCCCAGGACAGCATGCAGGAGCCTAAGGATCTGTGGCGCAGAGAGAGAGAGAGGACGGATCATAATGGCTGCGGCCTCAAAGGGTGCGATGCCCCTGTGGCAGGACCGTGCCATCTACATGAGGTGACCCTGACTCGCCCAGTCTTCTAACCTCCACAATACCCACTTGCTAGCCTACCTAAAATCATAGCATATCCAAGGACGAGTTCGATGCCAAGCCACGGGCTACTTCAACAACTCACACAGGTGATGAATAGTTTGTGTGTTTTTTTCCTAAAAATACCAAGATAAAGCCGGTTGGATTGCAGGAAACCCAATTTAATGGGTCAGGTATAAGAGCCCTTGGACCTTGTGGCCTACACTACCTACATTACTTGTTTTGTTTTGTGGTTTACTTCTATCAAATATGCATATTTCTCAAAGGATCTTTGTATGTTATATGGGTGTATATGCACTCATGGCTTTTTGATTATAGTGCTTTGACAAAAATTAATAAATAAATAAAAATTCTCTCATTTTTATTTTATGATAAGAATTTAAAATTTTTGTTGATAGACAAGTGGCAGAAAAATTTCTAAGTTGTAGGGGCAATTTCTAACCCCACTTCAATTTCACCCTCTCAAATCTATAATCTTAAAAGGTAGGGGCTGCTATTTTTCAGGAAAAGATTCTAGTAGCATTTTTTTTGTTTCATGAGACCGCGTGTTGCATGGAAATAGATCCTGAAGCCCAACCATGGGACCACACTCTTAATCTTTCATCTTTGATGAGATCAACTAAAGAGAATATAACATAATAAAAAAAATACATACATTAATATATATGTGTAACATATATAGGTATATATTTATAATGTATATAAATTTATATATGGTTGCCATTGATTTGTTTATTTCTAGGCAAGATAAATACAGAAGACTAGTAGCAGAGAACCATCTATATATATCTTGTAATTCATTTCAACATGATTAATAGCAACATATCCAAGGCTATTTTATATGTTGAAATGTATAGATATAAGTGCTAGTTTATTTGTTTTATTTTCGTAATAGCAATATACAAGGTACTAATTTAATCCATAGAAATGTAATAAATCACCATTTAAATTATTTTATTTCAGACTGTAAAATACAAATGCTATGTACTAGATACAATGTGAATGACTAACATCTAATTATTTTACTCTTATATTAATTAAAATATTAATTTTTATAAGAATACAAAAGTGAGATGTAAGGCTATATGGGAGTAGGACAAGGACGCTATACTTAGCATTTTAAATATGTTTTCTTTTTGTTTTTAAAGTTCTAAGAAGCCAAAGAAAAGAAAACAAAAGCAACTTTAGTTGCTTCATCCCATTAACAATTTATATATATATATATATATTTTTTTTTAATGAAACAAAAATTCAAAAGTAATCAATGGCTTCAAACATAAACTTTGATTTCACCACTTCATTATTACAACAACAAAATTTTCTTTTATTTTTCTTAAACCAAATAGAAACATTAGTAGTAAGTATTTCATCTAATGTGTTTACAAGTGCTTGCTCTCACTACCTTCAATATTTATTGAGTGTTTAAAAGGAAAATTCTCATTCTCTTTTTAAAAAAAACATTTCTACACGAGGGAATGTGCTTTCTCCAAGGTTGTAAGCTTCCTTGAGTCCTTCAATCTATGCAAAGGTAGTCAAGAAAATTCTACTTCAATGACCAAGGGGTTGCTCGCCTTCCAACCATTGACTTGCTTACAAACCACCCTAAGCTTGGACGCCTTCAAGAAAACCTAGGTTTAGCACACACATGAGAATGATACAACATTCAAACAAAAACACCCAAGCCAACTCAAACTAAAGGAGAGACTCACAATCCTTGAGTCCTTAACAAGATTCAAAGAGGGAAAATGAGAGAATCACATCTTTTCTTGCACTATAACTCTTTAAAACACAAAATAATAAAACTATACCAACCACATTAACTCATCAACACAAGTTTTTAAAAATATAAATTCCATAATCACCTAAAATAAGACATCAATACATGCTAAAATAACCAAGAAACCCAAATACATTTGCAAAACCAAGAGGTCATAAAAGTCAATGTTTCAAGGGGCTGGAGAGCTTACCTCTTAAGCTTCCAAGGGATTGATGAAGAGTTGGCGCTCTCCACAAGCCTCCAATCCAATATTCTTTCCAAGTCCCCTCTCTCATACTTATCCACTTAATCAAAATAAAATGAACAAACAAAAATAATCCCTTCTTCATCCCCAAAGGGATGATTTATAAGAATTCAAGGTTTGAATTCTTTGAATGGGGGAGTGACACTTGTCACTCTCCCATTTTCCATTTTTGCACATCTCCCCACAAGTGCTCACACATGTGTGAGACCTTGGGGAGAGTGGAGTGTACTCAACACTCATCCCATGAAAGCCTTACAAGATGGCTCATACATTTGAGTGATCTTGTGGTTGGAGAGTGGGGATGGAAGGTGACAAGTCACTATTCCAAGCCTCCACATTTAAAATTCGTCATTGTCTTAAATGACAAATTTAGAAGGGTCACATCTTGGCCCAACTCTAAAATGGGGATTTAAAAAGACACCTAACCCATAGTTACCCATCTTAGGGTCTCAAAAAGCACCAAAATACATAAAATAAGGCATTTTTCAACCCTCTAAAAACCCCCTAAAGACCAAATTCGAAAATGGCCAACTAGGATGCCAATCCAACACATAAGTCAACCCTAGTGGCCTTTTGACACAACAATTCAAGTATTCATATTCAACCCACATTACAAAACAAAATACAACACATTAAGACTACAGTCCCTCCAAATGGATTATAGTCGACATCACTAGTATGGTTACATTAAGGTTCCTTGAGAGACCTCTAATTCTATTAGCCATGGAATTTAACCTGCACACTTCATTTCACCTGTCAATGTATTCATAAAACTCCATAGCCCAAGCAACCATTAAAACATACATATTCACACACATTCTCAAATAAATTATCATTATCAAATTTACTAGGATATTTCAATAGAATGTAATTATTCTAATTACAATCAACATTCCCATCTATATTCCTAATCATCAAAATCACACAAGAATATTCCATCACATCACACAAGATAATCATGAACTTTGCATTGCAATTTTTTAGTGAAAATTCAAAGCACTCAAATTCATCATTGCATTGGAATTCCCTAAGCACCATGACTCTCAATTTACCTTCAATCATATAATGACTTACAAGAATAATTAAACCATTCTATGCATGCAAATTTAATCAACAATCAAAATATAATACTAAGTATCTTATGTAAGTCATCATTAGGTGTTTGACATCATAAGATTAGTCAAAATATAGTCAAAACAACGTCAAAGACAAATCCATCTAGGAATGGGCCTCACAACTCGTGTATGGATCTAGCACAAAGCTTAACTAGGGTTTGACTAACAAGCATAATGCACATCTATCAATAAGAAGATGTGCCTCCAAGGCCATACGTAAGGCAAGGCCTTACACAACACTATGGTTCAATGAAAATAGAGAGCGACCAACCCTTAGAAGAAAAAAGTCCATACCTTTATGCCATCCATGCAAGTGGACCCAAGGTCAAAGGTGCCAAAATATAGGGAACTCCAAAAAGTTGAGGTGCAAGGAATGCCAAAATCTTGAAAGGGAAATCCCACACAAAATTTTAGGATTCTAAAATTTGTGGGCACATCTACAGTCCTCTATACATTTTTTGTATCCTTATTTTTCTATTGTAGCCTAGAATTACATCTTAAATGTTTGGCCATACTCATAGGGTATGGGGTGAGCTTCCTTAGATTTTGAAAGTTTCCTTTAGTGATAAAAACTTTTTTTTTGTGACTTGTTAAACCATAGGAGATGGTGTGAATCAATAAATAAATATGTTGAAAAACATTTGCCATAAATTCCAGTTGTTGAATCATCTTGATCTAATGAGGAAGTAGGTGAGATCACATTGATCAAAGAGTTTCAAAATTATGGAGGTGCATGGTAGAGTTTTAGGTTCAAAAATGATTTTTAGATATCTATTGGAACTCATAGAAATGATAAAGTATTAAGGAGTGAATGGATGAAAATGTGCAGTGGTTGGGAAGTCAAAGGGAGGAGGGATATTAGAACTAGGTGAAAGTGTGAGAGGTTCCTCTAAGATTTTAAAGTTTGAGAGTGGAATATATGGTAGATGGTTAAGCCATGATAAAAAGGAGGAGCTTATGACATAAGATGTGAGAATCCCCAAATGTATAGACTCAAAATTATATTGGGATAGCAAGAGTGTAGGAGCTAAAAGGATGGGAAAACCTTGGACAAGGTGTAGAGATCCCTAGTACACCCAAGATTCTAGGGTCCAAGAAAAGGTGTAACTTTAGGGTTTAGGTCTGAGAAGTAAGTTTCCCTAGGAACTAGAAAGGGTTAGGGATTAGGTCATGATGAGCCACAAGCACTTTGCATAAAGTGAAAAGGTGACAACTTCCTCTATGATCCTAGAGTCTGAAGGGAAAATACATATCACGACTCAAGACCAAGAGGGAAATAGGAAGAGGGAAAAAAAAAGGTTGAGGAAGGAAAAGGAATGGGGAGAGAGAAAGGGTTAGGATTTTGGAGGGACCAAGAAGTAAGAAGAACAATGCATTCAAGTTCTATGGTTCTAGGGAAGTCTAAAACTCTAAGGGAAAATATGGGGGCCAAGTTTTTAGGTTCTAGGAGAACTTAGAACGTAGGCACTAAGTGCAAAGGTGAAAAAGTTCTCCTAGAACTTGAACACCCAATGAAACAAGCTAGTGAAACTCCATCATGAAACACACACATAAATTTACTTTTTACATGACCTAAGTAGACCCCACAATATTAATTCTAATTACAACCCTATAATACACCCCAAGATGAATAAGATCAAGAATTTAAAAACTTTCAATGGGAATTGAAAGAGTGAAGGAACCAAGGAACTAGGAATAGGTTCCAATATCCCAAAAAAGTCTGAAAAACCTAAAATCACCTAAAATCACCTAGGGAAGGGCCACATTACAAGGCATTAGCCACGAAAATACCCCCAAATAAATTTACTAAGTATTTTAGGGTAAAAAAACTTTAAATGAATACCCTTAGACAATGTTAAGCACGAGGGAACCAACTATAAGATTTCTTAGATTGGTTATTAGCAATGCATGAAATAGGGTCAAAAGACATAAATGATGTGGGATGTAAGTGAAAATTTGACAATGCTAGGCTGCGTATCAACAAGTGAGATCTACATTAGTTGGCCACTCCATTTTGGAGTGCCATACTTTGGAATGTGTTCCCACTCCTTACATGGGTCAAAGATGTTAGTTATGGTTATTATTCATGGATTGTTGATTGATTAATCATGGGTCGCATTATATTTTTTTCATACCATAGATTTTGGTAGGTTTATTAGTAAATAATTCATGGTTTTTCCTCACTAGTTCTTTATAAGTTGGATGTGTTGAATAGTTGTTTTACGGGTCTTTTGTAGGTTGAGTACGGTTATGTTTCCTAAATGATCTCAAATTTAAGAGAAATTTGCATGTATTTATGTAACACTTCTATTGGATTAATAGACTTGTCCTCTCTTTTATGGTGATTTTTTTCTAAGTAGGCTTCTCTATGTACATCCATTTTATGTGTTTGATTATATGATGGTTGGTTTTTTTTCAAATGGTTTCTCCATGTACATCTAGTGTTATGTGTTTAATTATATTCCCTTACTAATTTTAGTGTTCTAATTTGAATCCCTACATGCTTCTTCAAGTTCCATTTTATATTTAAATAGTTTATCACATTATCTAAAAATAGATTTTTACACTTAGCTAATATACTATCACTTTATTTATTCTCCAATTTCTCAACATAATTTAGGAACATCTTGGGACTTGAGAAATAAAATCAACCAAAAATAATTTTATTTCTATTTCTATTTATAAATAAGGACACTAAGCTCTTATCATGCAAAATAGCTTAGGATTTCTTTTTTGAGCATATTTAAATATTTATATTATGTAATTTGGGACATCTCACTCGGTGGGATTATTTGAGAGCATATATGGTGTGCCATAGATGAGGAGTTACATGAGAGAGGCATCTTGACTTGTCAAATTTAACTTTTCAAATTAGTCCTTGAGAAATGGATCACTCCATTTTCATGTTGATGCATGTTGGAGATGACACCCTAGTTTATTGTTTTTAGCTAGAGAATGATTCTTTTTGTTGGAAGATATTACAATATTGACTTGGTCTCCTTTATTAGAAGGTGTCATCTGAGTTTGATGGTGGAGAGATAAATATTGTTTATGCTTTAAGATTGAAGGGAGGATTATCTTATAATAAAGATGATTGGTAGGAGCAAAACTTCTTTGTTAGCAATTTATTGAGAAGATCGATTGAGGATATTAAGGAGTACTCACTATTTGAGTGTTTTACATGTGGTCAATTTGAGGATTTATTCTTATTCATGCCATTTTTGCAAGTTGAGATTTTTGAGTTTACAAAGGGAATCTCTATCAAAAAAATTCTAAAATTAAACAAAGTGTTGCATGCCATTTTTATAGGTTGGAACTATCAAATTTGTAAGTGAAAACTCTATCAATTTTTTCACAAAATTGGATAAAGGTGTTGTACATAATTTTATAGGTTTTTGTACATGTAACATTTGTTTTGAAGGAAAATATGGCATTCATGTGTAGAGAGGTTTCCTTAGAGTCTTCAATTAAAAATTATTAATTTCTAATTAGGAAAATCTATCAAATTATTAATAGAATAAAATACATATATATCTATCTTGTGTGATAAATAAAATTTATGATATTGCTATCAAGATTCAAGTGTGTAGTTTTTTTACTCAAACTCATTGACTCATGTTTCATGAGTAGTGGTTCACAAGAACCCATCTCTCATGATAATGAATGGTCCACTTAGCATTCATTGCATCTAGGTGATGCTCACAGAGAAATGGGTTCTTGTGAACCACTACTCATGAAACATGGGTCAATGAGTTTGACTCAAAAAACTACACGGTTGAATCTTGATAACAATATCACAATTAGACACGCTGTGGAAAATACCTCCTACTTATCAATTGATGAGCTAAAGGGGCTCGATAATGAATGGTTCATAAGGCATAACACGTGTTGAAGGTTTTGCAAATGGGGTTACAAGCTAAGTGGGCTTAACCTTAGGGAAAACTCCATGGTTAAGTGCGCTTGAGCTCGAGTAGTACTAGGATGGGTGACCTCCCAGGAAGGACTAGTGCTTCACCTCTGTGAGCATCACCTAGATGCAATGAGTGCTAAGTGGACCGTTCATTATCATGAGAGATGGGTTCTTGTGAACCACTACTCATGAAACATGGGTCAATGATTTTGACTCAAAAAACTACACGGTTGAATCTTGATAGTAATATCACAAATTGACACGCCGTGGAAAATACCTCCTACTTATCAAATAAAATTTAATTTATTGAGTTGATCCTTGTGTAAATACTTAATTTGGGAAGATGTGTGTACATGATTTGAGTTTTTCTAATATCTATGTGGGTTTGGGATCAAATTTGAGAAGTTAAAATCCTATGTGTGTACATTTGGGTGTTTGTTGCAAGGAAAATTCTATTTATTTGGCCTCTATCCTTGACTACATCATTTACTCATCTTTGATTAAGAATTCCTTGACACCCCTTTTCATAAAGATAACATTTCTAACATGCATATATATTGCCAAAAAGTACACCACACGTATCAAAAGGTATTAAATTCACCACAAGTTTATGAATTAAAGACTCTTTTATCTTAAACTTAACATTGCGTCATTTGGCAACCTTCATTTCCACTCATTTTTTTACTTGACCTAAGAAAGAGAAATAAGATCATATTATTCAAACCAATTTTATATGCTAAACTCTTTGAAATCAAATTTATTTGAGGGCATAAATTAAAAATGGCTTCAAAGTTAGTCTTCTCAATTTGATTGACATATAAAAGTATAATAAATTCACCATTATCTTTAGCCTTGTCACTAATAGAACATAATTTATTATAAATGGAGGTGCAAGAATTAATCTCATCCGCATCCATGTCACCCCTAGTCTCGTTGAACTTAACCAGAGTTATAGCCTTCATTCATTTTCTTATTCTTGAATAGATGCAATTTTGGATGCAATTTCTACCAAGTCTTATGTTAGTCTAAAAATATCACAATTCCCACAAGCCTTTTAGAATCCTTCATAGGAAAAATAGTAGCTTTATACTTACATTTCTATTTCATTTTCATTTTGTTATTTTTATGGACCCTTCTTGTGTTGGTCTATGGAGCCTGATTAGCCTCTGGAATTTAAATTTTGGTCACTTTACTTGGCGCATTTTGTTTCCAAATTAATTAATGGGGGAGTGCAGGGGGGCAAAGCCCCTCCTGTAGGGTTTGGGGGGACCACCCCTTGGGGGGGCATAGGGGCAGAGCCCACATGGGGGTCTAGAGGCAGCACCCCCTGTAGACATGTAAAAATGGCTTAATGCATATCACACATCCTAAACTACATTTTTCCATTATCGACACCACTTTCATTATCACTATTGCATATCACTTCATTAACATCATTAACCACCTTTTTAACATCATTTGCATCATCAATCCTATTTTCCTCTATTAATTAAATAATCTTGATTTGTTTAATTAATTCACTATGTCGTCCCCTAAATTAACATTATTCTTCCCAATTAATTAAATAAACACAATTATTTAATTATGTCACTAACATACCTTATTCATCTAAATTAATTAAATCGTTATCATTAATTATTTAATTAAGCTACTTTCCCTTCTCCAATTTTGAATAATTAAATCAATTATTCAATTTTCCCCAAAATCACTCAACATGGTCAATTAATAAATATAACTTTATTTATTAAAGTCAGACACATCTTCCACGTTCCTTTGAAGCATTAATTAATTATTAAATTAATTAAAACATCCTCGCATATCTTGATTGAATAAATCATGACCACTAATTTCTTAATCTAATTTCCCAATCCCACCGATTGCTCTACTCCCATTGATTACTCAATCCCTTTCCACTAATTTCTTCAATCTCACTAATCATTCAATCTAGTCCCACTAATTATCCAATTAAATCCCTTGATTGGGGCAATCAGATGAGTTAATGATCAATCTATTTCCTCTCAACGATTTTTGACCGTTGATCTTGATCATTCATTGTTGCATTTGGATCGTTCAATTGAAAATCATGAATCTATAAAACAACCTTCATCCTTCTCATAAATAATCTAGAGAATTTGTAGAAAGATCATGTCAGATTGACTATTGAAGAAAATTGAGCAAAAACATATCCTTGCATTCTAGATCATCCTTTTATCAAGCTTTTGCAATCATGAAGGTTTTGTGTTGAATCAAACAATCCAACATCCATCTTCAACACAAATACACTCAACCATGGGATGGCATGATTGTAGTTTTTGAATTCATTTTGTGTTTCATTTGTTTATGCTAACCTTGCTTGTTTGGATTCTTAAGCTTTGCAATTACATTTCATGGGTAAATAGGTCTTGTTATCTTGTCTTGAATTGATTGAGTTCATTCATTACTACTAATATGATCAATCCATATTCCCCTTACACATTCTGGCATGCCTAGTGGGACCTAGGTCCTTAACTCTAATGTTTTCGTCAAGTTTTATGAGCAGTTGCAGGTTCTAGTTGTTGATGTCTTTTGTAGGAATCACTTTTGTTAATTGGGATGCTTTTGTTTTAAAATATGAACGTGATTGTCACTATTGTTTTGTCGTGGTCATCCTAAATCTGACTGCTATTATTGAGAAAGATTGCTTTTGTCCTTTCTATTTTGTAGTTTTCTGATTGTGTGAATTTGGACTGTCATTCCAGAGCCGCTATCATCTTAAACATAAAAACTATTGTACTATTTTCCTACTGCTATCATTTGAAAGAGCTACAATCATACTAGGTATAAAGTCGCTATTGCAGGTAATAGGGCCGCTATTGTATTGTTTTCTGAGTCTGTGTCAGTTTTGCAAACTTTCTTGGATTTGTAGTGTATCTAACCCTAACTACTTGTTGTTTGTTGTGTTTTGTGAGATTGTCTAACATTGTTGGTGCAACTCTTATAGGGTTGATGAGACAAAATAATGTCTCATCTATTAGCCAAATAAAAACATGTATTTTGCTTAATTATGAAGTTTATCAAGATTGAGCATGATGAGGAAAGTAAGAAATTTTTAGTTGCACCAGTCAAAGATTTCATCATTTGAAAATTACGATCTAGGTTCTTGATATTTTGGATAGAAATTAGAAGAAAAAAAGAAAAAAAAAACCCATTAAATTTCACGAAAACCTAGTTCGTGGTTTGAGAGAAAACTTCACCAGTCCGATGCTTCAGAACTTTGCTTCCATGCTCTGAACTTTGTTCATTCGTTTGCTTCCATGCTCTAGAATTTTCAGAACTAAGTATGATAGCATATATGAAGAGGTTGAGCAGTTAAGGGACAACAATTGCAAGCATTAAAGGAAATTGGAGTGACTTGGACATAAGTTGAGAGAATATAGGAGCAGATTTAAGAGTTTTAATGATAGAAGAGGTCAAATGAAGGATTATTCAACACTCACCTTTTTGGAGTAGTTTAAAGGGCTAAAAAACAAGGATTATTATTTTGGATGACCAAAATAGATTGACTCAACAAAATGGAGTGAAGACTTATCCTTTTTTTTCCACACATGTTCCTATTTTCTAGCAAGTTGTTGCATGGCTATGAGACTCATCTTTTGATTCTATAAATGCATTGCAATCAAGGAATCGAGGGGGTGGGGATTAGAAGGCTTGTTCTGGCCTGAGAAAATAGGATAGTTTCTAGTTTTATTTCAAGCAATGTATTTCCAAAAATTTTAGAGTAAATTTGAATTCAAGCAAGCTTTTCATTTCCAGCAGAGTGTGAAGTAGTTTAGCATTTTCAATTCATGCAAGTGTGCCTTATATTAGTTTCCCTTCATGCAACTTTCCTTTTATGCAAGTGTGCTCCAGAGTAGGTTTGATTTCTGCAAGTTTGATTATAGAATAGATTGTCAAACAAGTTTTCTCCATTCTCTTTTGCATACAGCCATGGACACTGCCTTGGATTGATAAGTTAAATGATAGAGTAAATTTGAATTCAAGCAAGCTTTTCATTTCCAGCAGAGTGTGAAGTAGTTTAGCATTTTCAATTCATGCAAGTGTGCCTTATATTAGTTTCCCTTCATGCAACTTTCCTTTTATGCAAGTGTGCTCCAGAGTAGGTTTGATTTCTGCAAGTTTGATTATAGAATAGATTGTCAAACAAGTTTTCTCCATTCTCTTTTGCATACAGCCATGGACACTGCCTTGGATTGATAAGTTAAATGATGAGGATTACAACAACCCCATCAAGGGTGATGGCATATTTTTGCTAAACAACTAATCATTTGCTTGTAGGGTTGAAAAATGGTCCAAGACTCTTAATTTTCAAGCATTTGTATGGATGTTTCTAAGTGTTTAAACATTTAAATTTGGTGCTTTAAAATGACTTCATCTTCCCTTGGTGCTTTAAAATTGAACAATATAACTTAAACGCTTTGATTTGGTGGTTTAAAATGAATTCATTTTACTTTGGCTAAAATTGAACAATACAACTTGAACACTTTGATTTGGTGCATTAAAAACTTACCTACAATCTTCACATTTCATTTTGGTGTCTAAAATTGAACATTTCATTTGGGCTTAAAATTTGATTGCAATGACAACAAATTGGTTTATGGCATTTTGTATGAATGTTTGAAGTCTCAAATATTTGAAGTTGGTTCTTTTAAAACATGAATTGTTATCTATAACACCTCATTTGGGCTTAAAATAAAATTGTATTAAATTGTCCACTGTGTCTACCGTGATTGGAAAGCCAAGTGCATATCCTCTCCCCCTGCGTCTTTTGACGATCCTGCGTGATGAGAAACACTTTAGGCTCTTTGCATTTTTTTACATCATTCCCTTTTAGATTGGGCCTGCCTATGAGACACATCCCAAAAGAACTCAAAGATGACCCAAAGCAAGTTTTCCCTCAAATCGCTATATAAATAAGTTAAGGAAAAAGCCAAGATTTAACTGACGAGTACCTTGCCGATAGTGCCATTTAGAAAGGGGAGGTACCCAAGTGGTATATAACGCCCCTAGTAGGATTGGTTAAAGCCTTAAGTGGCTTACTGGATGCTCGCAAGGTGTCAAGTCCTCGAGCAACAACTAAACACCTTATTTTAGTTGCCCACCTTATTGATTGATCGTGTATTGGTGACATTTTTAGTGCAAGGGATGCGTATTGTGCCCTGAATTTTGTACTCACCATATGAACTCCATTGAGATGAGACAAAAATTCTCAGATTAGCATAAGCTACTTGTAGCTTTCTGGGGAAAGGATGATTTGGGTTATCCTTACATGCCAAGAGGCCCCTATCTATCTGCTCTCGCAAAAACTTAAGTGTATACATCCCTTTGGGTGTCCCTACCCTTGAGTTAAAGGAGATTCCAAGTTGTGGTCATGAAAGTGTTATCACTAGCTTTGACCTTAGGGATAAAACTGCTTGAAATATTTTTGATATGTTATTACCAGTGTAAATTGGGCTGATTTTGGCCTATTATCATCAAAGCTTATGATTGATTCGTATACTTTTTTTTGCTGTGCTTTATCAATTGTATCTCAAAAATATTATCTCAAACATCAAAACTTGCAAACTTATCAAACAAACTACCATTAAAAAACTAGAAATTGTTGAAACAGAGTCGCTAGTGCGCAATTTTTCTGGTACTGTCTCATAACTTTACCACTATCGTTCTAAAATATTACCATAGTTGACCTAATATCTTCTCACTATAGTTCATTTTACCGCTATTGCTATCACTGGTTGTATGATAGTCATTGTCAAAACTGAGTCGCTTCTATAAATTTTTCTGCAGTTGTCCTAAAATAGAACAATTATTATCCTAAATTCTTGCCACTATTGTCTTGGATAGAAGCCACTATCATCCTACTTGCTGGCATATCTCAAAATTTATCATGAACTAGTTTCAAAACATTGGCCTAAAAACTTTATTTAGCTGTTAGAGAACATTGTCATCATTGGACCTATCAATCACAATCCAACATTACCATCCTACAATTTGGACTTAGTTTACATAGGATTCATAACTATCATCTTTTGGACACAACATAAAAATCAAACTTGCACCATATCTTATCAACATCACCATTAGCAACTAAACATCAACCTAGTCTTGGACACATATAGAACACAAGAAATCAAACCATCATCTTGCTATTGTCTTACAACAACCTTTACTTGCAACCTCATCTAGTTCAAGTAAAGCAATCAACATATCCTCTAAGACATAATAAAACATCGATTTGAGTCTTGTGAACTTTTGTGTTCTAAACTAGCATCAAATCAAAACATGAAACATCCACTCACACTCTTATTCTAGGGTTTAAACATCCAACATCATAGTGCCATTTATTAAACAACACCCAAAATTGGCTCATCTCCTCATCATAGGGTTGAGTAGCAAAATCTTACCATCCAACATCAAACTTGATCGTCCAACTATCCCAACATCAATCCATAACAAACAACCAACAAACTTTGTCCAAAATGTATACACACATCCCCTTTGTACGTCATTTTATCAAACAAAATCTCAAAATAAAATGTCATTCAATTTCCATAAATTGTTATCTCAAACTTACCAAGGTCTTTTGAGTTCTTTTATGACTACAACGAGATCTAAACATAAAAAGAACATGGAAGCCAACAAAAGCATCTCTAGTGTACCAAACACCAATACCACCAACAAGGAATCTCAACCATGGGGTTATGATCCTAAGGCATACTCAACTCCTCCAACACAACCAATGTTCAAAGCACAACAAAATCAACCACCTAGTGATGCTAACATATGCCTTAAACATCAAGATATATTTGCTAGGCAACAAGATCAACCTCCTAATCCTATAGACATGATCATAGAGGAGTATGAAAGTGATGAAGAAATCATTGAAGAAGTAATTTTAGAGCACTCCCAAGATCCAAAAATGCAAAAACTAATGGATAAAATGATTAGAAAGGATCCAAACACATATTTCCTCAAAGTAGCACAAAGTGGTGCCAAGCTACCTACAAACTTTAACATTGAAATTCTTAAGGATCCAAATCTTCATTCCTTTGGGAGACCAATCAGTGGTGAGACAAATACCTAAACCAATGGTAGATCCCAAGATACCACCTTTGTTCTCAAAAGAACCTACCAATGACAAATATTTTCCTCAAAATGTGGAGAATCTATTGTATAAACATCCACCACAAATTGAACAAGTTGTGGTAGCTCAATATACATTCGAGGACTACCATACTGAAATAGACTCCAATGAATGGGAATGGGATTCTTGCAGCTCTAGTGGCTATAACCTAGATACCTTTTGGGACCTTGATAACTCCACTATCCTTACCTTTTCCCCATCCACATCCACCATAAGCTTTGTTGATGACAATGAAAACCTACCCTTACTTCACCCGCAATTGATCGATTGGAATCAACAACATCACACGCCTGTTATGGACCTATTCTAGAACAACGAAGCTATTATAGGGTTCATGGGAATCCAATGAGGTATTCACTAAGGAGATCAGAAGGCTGGTTTCGTCATAGAACTAGAGAAAGAAGCATACTTTGGAGGGGAGATTGCGTCCTCCAGTCGCAGAATTGAAATGAAAATCTAAAAATCAAAATGAGATCCCATAGGGAAAACCATAATGTGGCTCTATCAGATCATGAAAAAGGAAAAACAACACACATACCTAAGGGTGAAAACCTCTTTGAGGCACCCAAAGATGGAGGATTCAATCTCCTCATCACGGAGTATCAAGAACAATCAACAACCTTATTTGAAGGTTTTGAACCTATCAATGTTGGAACAACAAAGACACCTAAGGTAACATATCATGCAACTTCCTTAGATCTTGAGGAAAAAGTCAACTTTTTGACATTCATCAAGGAATGTAAGATCAAATTTTCCTGGACATATGTAGATATGCTTAGGATAGATCTAGCTTTAGTGGTACACCATCTAACGGTATTCCCTGCATCAAAACCAGTTAAGAAAAATATTTGCAAGATGCACCCACAAATAACACTATTAGTCAAGGTGGAGCTTCAAAAACTACTGGACATGGGATTCATCAAACCCATAGGCTATCCTAAGTGGGTATCCAACCTCATACCGGTATTGAAACCCGCTAGGGGCATATGGATTTGTGAAAACTTTAGAGATATTAACAAAGAATTCCCTAAGGATGACTTTCCCCTTCCCAACATTGACATAATAATGGATCTAAATGTTGGTCATGAAATGCTCTCACTAATGGATGGATTTTCAAGGTACAACCAGATAAAGATAACCCTTGAAGATCAACAAAAAATGGTTTTTATTTGTGCTTGGGGAACCTTTTGCTGGAATGTCATTCCATTCGGCTTGAAGAATGTAGAAACCACATATCAAAGAGCAATGAGCACCATATTCCATGACATGTTGCACATCACCATGGTGTTAGGGTTCAAGAAGATTGGAGCAATAAACATTAACAATTATATGTAGATTAAATAACCCAAAAATAACAATGAAGAATAACACAAAAGAGATCAACACATAATTTTAACGTGGTTCACCCAATATGGGCTACATCCATAGAAACTCAACCATCCAATGGTTTTATTATTCAGTGCAAAATAGATTACAATCTCACGAATCACCATACCACAACATACATCCCAACTGCTTATAACAAGCTTTTTGGAAGCTTCTAGAATTAGGGTTTTTCAAAGTCATTTTTCATTTGACATGTTAACAGGAAAACCTTGATGTTTTAGCGGGAAAACCTTGACATGCTAGCAAAAAAATTGTTTTTGGGAGCTATGCCCCCAAATCCCTGCTATCGGGGGCTGCTACCCCTGAACCCCAACAAGGATACCATACAACTGTATAATACTTGCATGATTAGTCACCACATACCAACAATCTCCCACTTGGAGATTGATCACACTCCACACCCAAACACGTGGAGGATTATGTAGATGATCTATTGGCTAAATCAGTCAAAAGACATGAACACTTAGCTAACTTAGCTAGGATATTTGATAGACTAGAGTATAAATTATGTCTAAATCCAAAGAAATGTGTGTTTGACATAACATATGGGAAACTATTGGGATACATTGGATCTCGAAGAGGTATTGAGGTGGATCCCACTAAGGTCAAGGCTATCCTAGAAATGCCTACCCCAAGAACATTAAAATAGTTGTGTAGTCTACAAGGCAAGCTTCAGTCTATTAGAAGGTTTAGTGCACAACCAACAGATAAATGTCATCCATTCACACACTTGCTCCACAAAGATGTAGCATTCAAATGTGATGGAAGGTATGATCAAGCTTTTAAACAAGTAAAGGACTATTTTCTTACTCCCCCAATATTCATGCCTCTAATTCAGGATAAAGCAATGATTTTATATGTATCCAGAATAGAAATAGCTTTGGGAGCTCTGTTAGCACAACTTAATGAATAGAATAAAGAATGAGAATTTTACTACATTATTCGTACCCTAGTTGGCTATGAGTTGAATTATACACCCATTGAACAAGCATGTCTATTAGTTGTCTTCATAGCACAAAATCTTAGGCATTACATGTTAAACAGACAAATCAAGTTGATATCTAAGATAGACCCCTTAAAATATCTCTTGGAAAAAGCAACTCTTACATGAAGAATCGCTAAGTGGGTCATGATACTTAGTGAATTCGACATAGAATATGTCGACAGGAAAGCCATCAAGGGGCAGGTAATAGCGGACTAGTTAGTAGACACACCTGTTGAAGATCATCAACCACTCATAGCAGAATTTCCAAATGATAGCATCCTGCTAACAAATCAGTCCACTCGATGGACTATGCACTTCAATGGATCCCATACTCAACATGGCTCAGGGGCCGACATCCCATTTCTTACACCACAAGGGGATAGTATACCAAAAGAATATAGGATTTCCTTCCCCAATACAAATAATATAGTTGAGTATGAAGCATTAATCACTGGGCTGAAAATGGTCCTGGAATGGAAAATTAAGGAGCTACAAGTCTATGGTGACTCCTAGTTAGTCATAAGGTAGGTCAATGGTGAATACTAAACTAAAGACGACAAGCTCATGCCATACAAGAGAATGGTGGAAAACTTCCAACAATACTTTCTAGTCATTATCTTTGAACGGATCCCAAGGGTCAACAATAAAGTAGCTGATGCTATGGCTAATATTGGTTCGCTCCTTGACATACCCGAGAATGTTCTTAGCACTAGTACAAAAACAACAATATATGATTAAAAAAACTAATAAAAATTGCATATAAATGACCAAACATGATCATGTGACCATTAGTAGTTTATTGCCAGTCATTTATAACATGACCAAATTAATGACAACCATTTTTAGTCATTTATTGGTTGTTTTGATTGATCGATTTGGTAGTATATTTAGTCATTGATTTAGTCATTATTTGTTGTAATCTGGTCACTTATTTAGTCATTTTTTATTCACTAATATATTTATTCGTTAATTTAGTCATTGATTGTTGCTAATTGGTCACTTATTTAGTCATTTTTATTCACTTATTTCTATCCATTGGTAGTGTATTTAGTCATTAATTTTAATCATCATTTTGATCAATTTAGTAGTACATTTAGTCATTTTTATTCACTGATTTCATTGGTCATATATTTAGTCATATTTATTCACTATTCACTTATTTCTATCAACTGGTAGTATATTTAATCAATTTAATTATTAATTGACATCAATTAGTAGTATATTCAGTCATTTTAATTGATTGATATTTGAGGATTTAAATATAAAATACATAAATACACATCAATTATCAATTGCACACAATATGACAACTATTGAGAAGACAATCGCTAAACTTTATTAAAAGAAAGGTGTTCTTATAGCTTGCACAAGTCTGAAATATCTATCTTGCTTGAAAAATGCTTAGAAATAGAGTATTACAATTTTTATTTTTAGTCACAAGATCGAAAATCTGAGTTACAATGCATAGAAATGACAAGAACAAAACTTCTCCAAAAAAATTATGTAATGATGGAAACACATGCTTGGAGCCCTTCAATGCGAGCACATGCCCCTTTCATCTTTTAAAACTTCTACAATGTGTGCAATCTTCCTGGAGAAAGTTGTAACATGTAGAATCCAAGGAGAGTGTTGATCGTGTCCCATATATGAAGCTCTCTCCTTCAATGCATTCAATAATAACCCTAGAATATTTCCTCATTTATATGCAACGTGTCATCTGATATGAGCAACAGGGTGCTTCCTTTTCTACCATGAATGAATCTGTACCTCAATACAAGCAAAAAAAATACTATTAGTCTCAATTTAGAAAGAATAAAAGTGCATTGTATATTGCAAGTTTACAAAAGTAAGTCCAAACACAAAAGAAAGATAAATCAATTAAAAAATTGTAGGAGACAGATCACATCCACAAACATGGGAGAGCTATGCAAAATTGGAGAAATTGGCTTGGCAAATGAAGGCAGCAAGATATTTCCAAAATCAAGACTTTTACTTAATGTTGTGGAATAGAAGAAAAAAGAATCATTTATCTGCCACCATAGTGAAAAGTTAGCAATTGCATTTGGTTTGTTAAATATGGCCCCTGGTACAACTATTAGAGTTGTTAAGAACCTTCGAGTATGTTTTGATTTTCACACTGCAACAATATGTTAAAACAAATATTAGTGTTGGATTCAACAAGATTTTCACACTACAACAATATGAGAAAACATGGCCCTTGGTAAGAGAAATTGTTTTGATTCAGCAAGATTTTCACAATGCAACAATATGAGAAAATAAATAATCAACAAGATTATTATAATATAAAAATTGCCACAATCAATAGAAATTTTAATTCACAATAAGAATGTGAAGTGATGAAAACACAAGTTAAAACTAATACAAATTTGTTCACTGATAATGACTATGAATACCTTATGGTCTTACCTTACAAGAAGTAATAATTCTCATGGATATTTTGACAGTATCTACAATCATAAGCCTTAGAGTTTAAATTTTCATGTTCTACGTTATATTTAACAGACTAGACATTGATGTGATCTGAAAATAGTTACAAACTACCAATGCCAAATATACTAGACTTCTTTCAAGTTCAAATCATCAAACAAAGAGAAGAAAATATAAAAATAGTTACCCCAGACAAAACCCTTCATCACTTTTACAATAAAAAGACTAGAATAAAAGCATGAAAAAGCTAGAATCATATTATGAAGTTTTGATATGTTAAAATTATAAATAATCTTGGCCAAAACTCAATCTTGTAACATATGCAATATTTAGATGCTTTTATAAGAGATTTTATTCTCTATTCTTCAAAAACCACTAAAATAATAAGAATCACAACATAGAAAGAAATTTGACCCATTTTTGTTGAATGTTAGTGGTGCAGGAGCACCTAGTGGAATTCATGCCTCCATGAGGCCATTTTGTAAATATTTGATTTAAATGGTGTTTGGGTCATGTTGTAAGGTCATATTTAACATGTTTGAGTCATTCAATAGGTTATTAGGTGATTATGATTTCATTTTGTCAAATATTGCAAAAAAATTGTCGAAGTTGTATTTGTCATATTGTCAAAATTTGCAAAAAAAATGGGAAAGTTGTCAAGTGAAAGTAGTAGGTTGATTTTCTATTGTCAAGTCTTGTTTTGAAGGTGAATAAGGTCTATATAGACCATATTTCTATGTTATAGGTGATTAGGGAGTCAAAAAGTGCAAAATTTGCAATTAGGCAAAAAGTGTCATAAAAAATTGCACAAAATGCAACTTTCAAGAATATGAAGAGTCATGATAGCTAAAGGGTCAATTTTGAATGTGTTGGTAGGTGAAAAAAATGTGAAAAGAAATAAATAGCCTTAATCCATCGTTGGAAGGTGGAGAGGAATGTAAATAATGAAGAACCAATAATGAAGCTCTATTTTTATGCATATTTTCTGTGTTTTTTTTTATAAATCTGAGTTTCAAATCATTGTACAGATTTTTATGGCCATATTTTCATGGGGCAGTCATTTTTAATGATATAACTAAGAGTCTACTTTGTTTTTGTTTTTATTTCATTCATTTTCATGAAGTAGAATGAAAGTTATGTAGGATTTTGTGGCTGCAATTACTAGATTTCTCTGTAACAATCGTGTTGCAGCAAATTGTACGAGAAGGTACAGCCTCCAAATGAACTAAATATTATATGGTTGGATATAGGAATGAGTTATATTTCTTTTGGAATTGGTTTGAGGTCATTTCATGGAAAATT
Source organism: Sequoia sempervirens (assembly GCA_007258455.2). Classification (NCBI taxonomy): domain Eukaryota; kingdom Viridiplantae; phylum Streptophyta; class Pinopsida; order Cupressales; family Cupressaceae; genus Sequoia; species Sequoia sempervirens. The sequence goes on from VDFB02000017.1 coordinate 266,869,905, forward strand.
AAGAAAGATATTCTCATTTTGGTAGAAACAGTCAAGTTCAGATTTACACAGGGCAACAAGCATTCAAAATTGCATATCTCTTATTTTAATCATTAAAATATCCTCAAAATTTGTGTGAAGGTCTGTTAGAATATACTTTTCAAGATTCTCCAAGTTTCAGGGGAAAAAAATACATTCTTATTCCTTTTTGAGAAAGCCCTAGGCTATCTCAGGTTGTTTTCATGAGTTTTCCATGTGAATTTGAGGAACTAAAGTAAGGTTTTGACAAAATATGAATGGAAATGAATGTGTAATGGTGTTTTGAGTTTCTGTAGACCTATTTACACTTTTTTTTGCCATTACTAAAGGGATATGGACTTGGGAATGTGTAGTTGTGTTTTTGTGAGGACTAAATGGGCCTAATTGATGTTTAGGACATACAACTTGAAAATTATTATGTTTGAGTTGTATAAGTTGAAGATTGAATTGAGAAAGCCTTTCTAATATTTTCTAAGGTTTTTGAGAGATTTGATAAAAGGTTGGATCTCTAAAATAGTGTTTTGTTGTATTGAATCAAGGTTTTGAGAAGGGAAAAGTGAACTTGTGAAGAGTGTTCAAACAAGACATGTTTTGAGTTTTGATAAATGAGATTGAGTTAATGTTTTTTATTCCTTTGTTTTGCATCAGTTAGGAACAACCACATGAAGGAAAATTCTCCATTGATGTATCAAAGAAAACAATGTTAAGAAACTTCACTAAAGAGAAAATCTCCCAGCTTTCAAAAACTGTAGGTTTCTCATCCCATAAAATAAAATATTATATGAGTATAATTTCTAAGCAAGATTCTCTACCTTTTGTTGTATTGAGAATTACAGATGATGAGAAAATAAAATGTCTAGATCTCTCTTTAAAGTATTAAATAATTGGAACCAATGTCAAATCTAAGGCATGAAGACTTACCATCACATCGAACTGCTCAAGGTTTGAGACAAGTTGCATGCAATAGTTATAAACAATGATCTCATTATACTTGATCTCTTTGTATTTCTTTGCGATTTCATGACAGGATTCCAAAAAAATCCCATCTGCAAGTTTCATGATATTGGCCTTGTGCACTGTTGTCACTGTTTTTCTATTGTTAAGATATGCATACTCAAATGCATACTTGGTAATCTATTCTAATAAAAAAAATTGTTATCGCCTAGCAATATCACTGAGTGAATAACATAAAACATAACACTAATGTCTCTTAAAATAAATGCATTAAAGTATATGTGCTAAAAAAATAGAAAACAAGCCAAATTTTCTATCACAATATGGGCAAGAACATATCATGAATTGCAAACCCAAACATTGTCTTAAGTGAAGAAAAATATTTAAATCATTCAGCTTTTTGCTTCTATACCATATGCTACAAATAAACTCATGTTCCACCGAGTCTCCTTTGGGGTGAATGGGGAAACACAACAACACAAAAGGGGGATGTCTAGAAGAACCCACAAAATCCTAGAAATAAAAATTGAATAGGAAAATAGAAAGGAGATATAAATGGGAAAGGAGGGAAAGCACCCAAGGGATGGAGAGATATCCATGTGGAACATAAGAATAAACAAAAGATCTAATGGGTAAACAAAATCAACAAATCTTCTCCATCTAAATTCATCTCCAAGATTGTTGCAAGAGAAATTGTTCTGAGAGATGTGAACCATTTCCATCATTTTAAACAGGGACAATGTTCTTGTGGAGAATATTGGTGATGTTAAATGAGACAATCTAAAAAATAGGTTTGCACTATAATAATGTGCACTACATCAGATATCTAGTAATAATGAAGGGACATCCATCAAAGCATAACAACAGGGATTTTTTTGTCATATGTTGTAGTTACAAGTGCCCTGGTAGACATACATGAAAATTTTGAAGCATAGACAAGGAAAGCAAACTGTTTCAAAAAATTCCTCAAAGGAATGTGAAAATTCCTTCACAAAACCTTCTGCACAACCACCGCAACACCGCGTGCTAGTTGTTGGGCCTTTGCGGTGATGTGGGGAAAGCTCCTTGCATCATCGTGAAGGCCCAACAACCACTGTGTGATGTTGCGGTGGTTGTGCAAAAGGTTTTGTGAAGGCTTCCTTAGCTCAAATTATGGCGGGGGGATTCTGTCAATGCTCTATTCTCTACCACTCCTTTCCTAGGAAGCAGTGATAGCTATATGTATTAGGAATCAATCAATTCAGAGGGTGGGATAGATGATCAATCAAAATTTGATATTCCTCGTGTGCATCTGAGGCCTTCCCTTCTAACCATTAGTAGATTCAAATACAATAACCTTTCTCAGGTAGAAGCATATGTCGAGGTGAGGCTGGCGAATCAACCATCTCAACCAACACCAATATTTCACATCTTAGGCGTGTCCCTCCACTTGGTTAGGTCATAGGTAGGCGGAATAACTTCTTAATCACTAGAAAAAAGAGGCAAGCCTTCACAAAACCTTTTGCAAAACCACCGCAACACTGCATGGTGGTTGTTGGGCCTTCGCGGTGATGTGGGGAAAGCTAGGAGATAGCATGATTGCTTAGTTAGCAATAACAATTTTGAAAGCACCTTCCTTGAATGCTCCTTTCATAGCCGTGAAGGCCCAAAAACCACCATGCAGTGTTGCAATGGTTATGCAGAAGGTTTTGTGAAGGCTTTGGTGATCCGAAGTGGAACTTGCAACTACAATATTTGATAAAAATCCACTTCCAAATATGCTTATGCCTTAATGAGAAATAATCATTCATATAACCATTAGCTGGAAGAAAACTAGGAGATAGCATGAGTGCTCAGTTAGCAATAAAAATTTTGAAAGCACCTTCCTTGAATGTGAGTGCAATTCAGGAATCTAGTTCAGACACAAACTTGTCTCAACAAATGGTACTTAAGCTTCCTAATTAGAAATTTGGTGAGTGTGAAAGATTTTCCTCCAAGAGAGTATCAAGGATGATGGACTATTATGGAGTCATGTATCATCCATTTGTTTTCTCCTTGTTGGATACTATAACAGTTTGTGTCTGTGTATGTTTTCTATTCAAGGGACCCCCAAAAGTTAGTTCAATTCCACCATTCATGTGGGAAAAAAATGGTTATGGTGCATATTAAAGCTAAGTTGCTTTGGTTGGGATGCTGGTTATATATTTTGTGTTGCAAGAAGTTGGATTCTATGGATATCAAGTCTCAAATTCTACTCTCAAACTGTGCCTTGTGACATTGAATGTGTTACATTACATTATACATTCAAGTAGAGCAGATGACAATTTATTCCATTAGAAAACGAGGGGATCCTTCTCATCAGTGGATAAGCTATTGTAAAGAGCCCACAAATACTGATATGGGCTCTTGAGGAGTGACCTAGGAAGAATGAGAGCAAGGTTTCCAAATATTCAAGGTTCTTGTTGTGTGAATATTATCATAAATGTGTATTTTGAAATTGTGGCAAAAAATATGTTGTGTATATAATCATAAAGATGCTAATGGAAAAGCCAAGTCTCCCTCAATATCTTTCTCTTGTGCTGGATCATAACATTTTGAAGTAGCTTATGGTATTTTGCATAGGTGTAGACATTCTTTGTAAGGCTTAGTTTTGGGTGGGCACTAACATTTCATGACATACCTTCTTCCTAATTGTGGAAAACCATTAGAAAGACACATTTGGGCTGCAAAATATAGGGCACATATACTCTCAATCATTGCTTCTTTGGGTGATATGGAATTAGGTGGATATCGTGGAATAGAGTACATTATACGCTATCTTATGTACTAGGGAAACTTGTGTCAAGATCTGAGTAGATACTAGATCTATGCATTATAAGGTCTAGGATAGATGTATATGATTGAATACAAAGTTACTGATACATGATTGGATAATGATGAATTATAGTCCAAATAATGAATTATAGCAAAATATTTAGCATTCATGTTATTTCATTTTATATTCTTTAAAGCTTATACATTTGAAGCTTTTCTCATTTAACCCAATAATTTTGATGTGATTATTAGTAAAATCTCGTTTAGACAGGAATATAATTAGTTTTTCATTGTTGTATACACCTTGACAACAAGATGTTTCAAGATGGCTCGATCAAGTTGCTTAAGGATGATGTAGCAAGATACAAATATGATATAACAAGATGAAGGAAAACAACATTTTAGGAGTGGAAAAGTAATAATATTTTATAAATTTGTCAAATTCCTAATATTAATCCCTTCTTAATTTATTTTACAGTTTGAAGTTTTGCAGTGACTTGAGAGGGACTGTAGATGCTAGCAGCTTTGACACAAGCATTTGATCATAGTCTTAGTGCAAAGGTTGTGTTTAGAAAAAGGTATATTAACAATGATATGGGAGACAACAATGCCAACCTCACCTGTCACAGTGACCTAACCATAGGTCATAAAGGTGAGATGATAAATATTTTTAATGATAGTAATATGAATAGCTCATAAAACTACAATAGGCTCAACAAGGATCAAATGGGTTGCCTCTACAACCCTAGTTTTGCTCTTCCAATTATCAAATTTCAAGGGAGGTGCATGTGACAATGTTTTTGAGAAATCTAAGAGTAATAATAATGCTTTGAATTCATCCATAAAAATGGATTCATATTTAAAATTAGGTGCAACATAACAACTAAGTTTCACCTATCTTTTATATCCTTTTAGGAATGAAGAGGTTGTCCAAATGGAGGAAACCCTTAAATCACTCAGATTTTGCTCTCACTTCTATAGTCATGGGAAATTTTCTACCAACTATATGTGATATTTTCAAAGGAGGAAATAACAATGAAGATATTTGTATACTTTATGCAAGGAATAACTAGTCCTCAAACCCTAGATGATGGCCATGACAGAAGCAACAAATAAGGACATGTCATAATTATGTGACTTTTACTATGAATAACCTAAATATAGTGGATCAATGACAACATGCATTGATAGTTAAGGGTAAAGAGTCATTCCTAGAAAGATGGAGATAACAAATGAAAAATGACAAAGTAAAATCAAGGAAGAATATATGTCTAAGATCATGAAATAACAGATAGGAAAAGGGTAATGAAGAGTTCTATTAGATATGCACACCCTACAAGAAAAGTATCAAGTATAGTATGACAGTCTAGGTCAAGAAGGAAGACATTGAGATATTCAAAATCAAGGTAGTGGATGATTCAAGATCTTTGAACAAGACCCTTTATTTGTGTTTTCAAGCTAATACTTCGCTGACAAGCTTGTAGCACTATGGAAGCCAATGATTTGATCAAAAGGTGCTAAATACCTCACTGTCAATGAGTTCTTGGGTCAATAGTTTGACACCAAAGAGACTACCAAACAAAGGGTTATTTTATTAGCAATCTAATCAAAGGTTATTGTTTCTACCAATAATATGTATGAAAGTTTCTCTAAAACCATATATAGCCTCTGAATCTTCATAATTTGACATGATTGATAGTCCATAAATTGATAAATCTAGAGAAAAAAACATTTCAATAGACTACCAAATAAGTCTAGGACAATCAAACACATAACAGGCTTAAGGACATTGTCATGACAAGTAGGTCATGTGGAAGGAAAAAATCATGCACTATGATGGAGAAGTAGTGGAAGTTCCTTTCTATTACCTAAACCCTCATAAAGCCTTGCACAAATCCCTATCTCATGGTAAGAATGCATAGGGTAAAAGGCTGTCAATATTAGTAGTGAATGTAGTTTATATGTGATAGTCCTGAAGATGTGTAAATCCAAAATTGCACAGTCCTATTATAATGCTAAAAGTTCCATGAACATAAGCAAGGGGGTAGTCATAGTTTTAGAGGATAGTCATAAAGACTGTCATAGTGGAAATCTACATAGAGGAGTGAAAGGTTGTTGCATAACATAGCAAGATGAAAGGGCAACAATCTTGATGACTATACAATCATCTCTACTTCACATTAAAAGGAAAACAATAGAGATTGGGGGTAGTCAATCTAGCATGGAAACCTTGACGATAGACCTTGGTGATGAATGGATGCAACAAATCTTAATAAGGCACTCAATTCAAATCAAGTAAGGTGATAGTTACATGAGAGATGCAATCATTATATGGCCATCAAATGACAGGGCAAGGAATAATGTGTAGTTTGTGCACAAATGATAGTGATTTCACATCCAAGCAACCAAGTCAACAATCAGACGGTCAGAATTGCAGAGGTCTGTACATAAGAACCTTGTGCATTAAATGGAAATATCATGATAGTGATGCTCATAAGAAGGCTCAAACTATGGATAGTCCAAGAATAGAAGAGTTGTTGACAGACCTATGAAAATCCTTCATCAAAGTTTCAATAAAGGAAATAACAAGTAAAATGTCCATTTTTCTCAGTCACTCACAGTCCTAAAGGACAATCTTGGAGTCTATCATGGAGTTTTCCATGAGAGAACAGTAATCAAAGGATTGTAGGAAAGAGTTGTGAAAGTATGGAATTGTTGATCTCTCATAATAATGATCATAACAATGCTCATGGTCCAAGAAAACACACAAATAAATGATTAAGTCACTAGGAAAATGGCAGTTTGTGGTAGTTTGAGCTGGAGATTCCTTTCAACCAGTTATAGGTTTTAAGAAATTTAAGGTTGTGATGAGGTTAAAGCTTAAAAAATCATATGAAAACCCTCAACAACCATCCCATTAGTAAAATGGAATGGTTCCTTCAAAAGTGCCAATCACTTGTGTGAAACCTTATATACCTGTATGTAGCAATGACAGTGAGTATGATAGTGCAGGGTTAGTGAGTAGTTTTTCATGATATAGTGACAAAAAGAATAACCCTCCATAGTTTAATATCTATTGACAATGTTTTTGTATATTGGTTGAATGAAATATAGTCATACATTGAGTAGACATATTAGAATATAAGGAACTTTCAAGTGTTATAAAAAGCAACCATCATGAATCCTAAAAGGAAGATGACCTTCTAGAAGTTTATCAAGGAGTTTCAATGAGGGATAGTGATAGAGGAAGAATCACAAAGCAATTATGTTAAAGGGTCTAATAAAGGAAACAAAAAGTTAAGTGGTGAAAAATGGCGGATAAAGAGAATATTGAAGACATAAAACATGTGGAAAATTTAGATCTTGAAGTTCTCCTACGCCCCTAGGCTTTGAAAACATCTTTGTCTTTCATCTTTTAACTATCCCAAACCATATGATCTTCAAGTTTCTCTTGTAGCATGCTACAAATTGAGAGGTTTCAAAGCCTAGTATCTTCCTTTCATGCCATTTCTTCATAATGCATTTGATACTCTCATGATACCAGCAACCATGGATGGAGGATTTGATTATACTAACCTCTATTTGGGTTCTTATTTATTCATCAACTAGAATGTAACTTCTAGGTTATTTAGTTTTAGGGCTTCCTATGGTTTTTCCCATATCTAAATCCCTTAAACACAAATTTCTCTTTTCTTATTTCCACAATGCATCTAGATTAAACCTTCATAGACCAAAAAGACAAATTGCACATTAAGGCACTGATTTGCTACCATCTTTTTAGGGAAAACCCCCCTTGCAAATTCATAGTGTTAAAGAGATTAAATCTACTGATTTGGCATACATTTTCACAAAAAGATACCATAATAAAATCCCGATATCACTGGTTATTGAATCCACTACAAAAAGATCTATTATTTAAAGGAATCCCTTGAAAAAACACACTGAACATTAAGAAATTGCTATCATCTAGAAATGTGTTTGCACAACTTTGAAAAGATTACACCAAATCCATCTTGTAAACACTCATGCAAGAAATTATATGGTTAAAAGATCAAAACCAAGATTTTATAAGTATCCATGCTATATACTTAAAACTTATGTTTGGTACAGTGCAGTATAGTGTTGTCTTAAAATATAATAACATTAGCTAGATAGTATCTATATGAAAAATACCCTCAATTATGCGTAGGGCTACATTTTCATAACATAATATTGGAAGGTTTTCCAGGGATTCTAGAATAATCCTATTAAAACCCTAATTATTGGAACTCGAACATTGACCCAAGGACTGTAGTTTGCATAATGCTATAACTTTTACATGAAATTTTAAACAAAAACCCTTACATTTGGAATCTTTTTAGGGCTTCTCAATATAACCTTAAAAAACACCAAAATACGAGAAGAAGCTTGCACTAAGTCGTACTACATTATTGATATCCTTGTGTCCTAAATTTATACTTGCTAAAGAAGTCCTCTATTCTCCATCAAATGTCTGCAAAAAGGCTCGAGCTTCAAACTCTAATCCTCTTCATACATGGAAAACTTGTTCATTAATGAGCATCCAGTGAGAACAAGATGAGGGATTTTTTGTACTAAAGATATCAGTTTGAGCTTACATTCCTTTGTGAGGCTCTTGACTCTCAGAATAACGAAAGGAAAATAGAGGAAATATTTGTATCCTGCCAATAATTTCCCAATTGTAGCAATGGAGAGGAAATGATTAGCATCCCGCCAATAATTTTTCAATTCTTTTTTTTTTTAATTACCCACTTTTGTTTGTGTGACTAAATATTTAGTCAATTTTATTTGTATGACTAAATATTTTTTTAGTTGATGACTAAGTTAGTCATTTATTTACACATTTATAATTGAGTTGCAAAAAAATAGTATAATTTAGTCATTTTTAGTTGTTGTGACAAAGTTTTGGTCACATAGTCATTTATTTTCCAAATTCTCTTAGTGTAGATACAAATTCCTCGTGGAACAATTTCTTATACCAACATTTGATATCCTAGAATCCGAACTCGTATGTGATGTTGTTGGTCCTGGCTCGCCTTGGTATGAAGACACATTTTCCTAAATCCAACATGGAATCATACCACCCCCTTAACAACCAATCAAAAGAAAACCTTTTCCCAACGAACTTATCAATTTACCATCCTTGGGGATACCTTATACTGTCGACGTTTCAGTGGTATGTTACTCCGATGTCACAACATGGAAGAAGCACTAACTTCATTACAAGAGGGACATGAAGGTGTTTGTGGGTCTCACTTTAGTGGACCTAACCTAGTCTATAAATTACTTTGAACAAGGTACTACTGGCCATCAATGGAGTTAGAAGTAGTTCATTATTCCAAGAAGTGTCGTAAATGCCAACAACATGGAGACCTTGTGCATGCACTTGCACAAGAATTGTGTCCTATCACTACCCCATGGCCCTTCTCTAAGTGGGGATTAGATTTAATAGGAAAAATATCACCAACCTCTTCCAATAGACAAAAATTCATCATCATCACCACAGAGTACTTTACAAAATGGATAGAAGATATTCCTTTAACATATATCACAGGGAAACAAATAGCTAAATTCATTCTTAATTATTTGATCTGTCAATATGGTATCCCACAAACTATCATAACAGATAATGGAACTCCATTTAGAAACCAAGATGTCCATGAGATCTACTCATGATTCTCTATCCAACACCAATTTTCAACCCCATACTATCCCCAAGGAAACAACCAGGCCGAAGCATCCAATAAGACCATCCTAAAAATCTTAAAGAAAACCATTAATGATGTTGAACACAATTGGCACCTACAACTAAACCCAAACTTATGGGTTTATAGAGCCAACATTGACACACCTATAGGTGCAACTCCCTTTTCCTTGGTCTACGGATCTGAAGCAATATCACCCATAAAGGTTGAAATCTCATCTCTAAGAGTATCATTAAAGGATCTTGTGAGCAACAAAGAGTATCGGGTATATAGACTCAATGAGCTTGAACTCCTAGATGAAAGATTCTTGAGTGTATTCAACCATCTATAGGCCTATCAAAATTGGCTCAAGCGAAGCTACAATGAGAAAATAAAAAATAGGAACTTTCAAGTTAGTGACTTGGTCCTAAAGGAAAATCAGAAAATCTAGCTGAATCAAGATGGGAAAGGTAAGCTTGAACCAAACTGGCTAGGTCCCTACATCATTACAACAAGCTATGGCTCTGGAGCATATCAGTTGGCTACGTTGAAAGGAGAACCTCTAGCTGAGCCTCTTAACATTAATCATCTTAAGAAGTTCTACACCTAATCGTATTAGAATATCCCAGGAAAAAAAGCGAAAAGAGCACAAAAATAAAAAATATATATAAAGAAAGAAAAATAAGATGTCCTTTAAGTGAAAACCACTTTGTGGTACTTCTAAGACCAATATCATAGTGAAAACTTGGTAAATAGGTGCTACATTTGAATAAGACCTACATCTTCCTTTATCAACACTATTTATCTACTATCACATCCACTCCAGCTATTACATAATAAAATGTTTACCCAACCATGGTTCGATAATTGATCAAGTGTTGAACCTTGCTGCACCGTCTCTATCCACCATTTTTTTTATCCACCTATCCCTAATAAACGTAATCTCATCCCAAATTGGGGGCAACCTCCTGAACCTAGTAGGAGATTAGATCCTTGTTAATCCCATCACTCGCATAAAATTATCAAAATAAAAAACATCCAAAAAATTATCAAAACAAAAAACATCTAGAAAATTGTCAAAATCCAAAACAAAGTCATAAAACATCAAAATCCCAAAAACAACATAGACTATCTCCAGACGAGCCACATTGAGTCAAAATAAGAGAACTACGAGCCTCTGCATGTATGACATAGGCAAGGCCTTCATCGATGAGCCCCTGAGGCACTAGGTCAGTCCCTTTAGGTGTCCCTCTGAGTCTTTAACTCAATCGAAAAATCCAAAAAAAATTCAAATATCTATCCAAATCCAAAAACATTCATAAAGAGTCAGAAAACTCCAAAAACGGTGTCACTTAATACAGTCAAACTACAATGTCTTTTTGTTTGTCATGTAGGCAAGGCCATCATCGATGATCCCTTGAGGCACTAGGTCAGTCCCTTTAGGTCCCCCTATTTGTCTCCAAATCTCTCAAAAATGTCAAAAACAACATCAATAACCTTATTGGCATGTGGTACCTATTATTGATGGCTTTCCTTTTCAAAATATTTGGCATTAGTAAGATCCAATGCATTAAAGAATACACACATGCTGAGTTTCCCCAAAATTGGCAAAAAATTTGATTATCAACACTTGGCAGGTATTTCAGTTTTATTCATTTGACAAGTGGTGAAAACTTGGATGGAAACTATGCATTATTATTACATTTGTACTATGCATTAGCCTTAGTGTATTACTACTGCACTATTCGTAATCATTTTTGAAATCCTTTAAACCATTCCAAATATCTTCCTTGTGCGAATTCAGTGAAGGGACAAGTTTTTGTGTTATCGGGTTTTTGCAAACATGATGATTTCCAACAACCACTGTACAAAATATTTTCTTTATAAGAAAATGGAGAGCTTCTCATTGCAACCACTTCAGACAATTGGTCCTCAAGGTTTGCCATAGGTGCTTCAATGGTGTCATTGATTTTTGTGGGCAGGAGGATTGTATGAATTGGGTAAAACATATTTCTTTCCCATAAATTGTTTTGTCTTTCCAAAATAACTAGGTTTGCTTTAATATTCGGGGGAAGGCTTTGGTTGTTCAACTAGGATTCCAAATTTGGGTTTGCTTTGAAATTCTAGGGAAGTCTTTGGTTCAGTTGGGTTCTCAACTTTGGCTGGTTGAAATTGTGGGTCACTGGAGGATTAGTGCCAAGGAAGTTTTCTCTACAATGTGTCAGCATAGGATGGAATATTTTCATAAAAAAATTTAGGATAGAAGTGCATATTAGGGAGGGTGAGCTTCCATTTTCCAAAATATTATCTAAGGAAAAAACTGGCATACAAGAAGGTATATGGAGCAATTGAAAATGGTCTTCATAATGATCACCCCTGGATATTGTATAGGGCTCTCAAAACCCATGCTAATGAGCTCAACCAGGAGTTGGTGGAAAAATGCAAGGAAAATTATTTTGCAGTATCTTTCATCCTTTCTCATCACATTCGACATATACCTAGGGCTATGGGTTTAACGAGAGATATAACAACCTCTTCTGATGATAATGTAGTGGGTGAACCACAAGGACACATCAATGTTGATTTGAATATGTGCAGGGAGGAAGCTTCTGCAAATATTTTTGCAATGGAAGTAGGTGAGCAACAAGGAGGTGTTGTGAACAATGAAAACTCTGGTAGGGTAGAGACACCTGTAAACTCAGGATCCATGGAGGAATGATACTCATTTTAAATTTACCTGTTGCGACAAGAAAGACATAATGTATGGTCTTTTGTAGTTTTTGATATGCATGTTACTAAAAACTATTGAAAATAGAAGGTTTTGCTGCTAATTTTGGATCTTATGCTATTTAAAGGAAAAGTACTTCAAAAGTTGATATACTTGCAGTTTTAAATTTTTGATAAAATGGTTCATAATGCCATATCTACCATTATATAGGGCATTTTTTGAAACTTTCTATAATGACACTGCCAGTACTATAATTCTGGCTTTTTATGTAATCTTTAAAGCTTCATATATATATATATAGGCTCCTAGCCTTTTACCAAAAAAAAAAACCTTAAAAAAATCTAAAAAGTCTTATTTTCGTTATCACCTACCCACAATAAACTTTCCATCCATAATAAACAACCATCACCTTCAACCTTTGACAAAGCAATCGAAAAGCAAAGAAAACATTAGAATCCAAAACCTCCAAGCAAAAATTATAAGGACTTGATCATCATCAAACTAAAACAATGCTTAAGTAGTAACTACCCTACCTTTTGAGAATCATCATCAACATCCTGACATACGTCTTAATAGATAAAACGTTCCTACAATAGAAAAAATTGATGGGTAAACATCCTAAAACATCAAAACATCTATGGCAAGTGATACAACAAAATTATTTATCATTTTATGATATTATCTTTTTGATTTATCTTATTGTCACATTCCTAGGATCTCTCGAGGATGTCCATAAGGATTTAGAGAGGAAGGAATGGAACATTGATCATTGATTTTCTATTTACTCTGTCTGTTGGATATTTTTGTAAACCTACCATGGTGAATAATTTCTTTGTTCTATGTATGGAAGACGTTTTGGTATAATTTGTGTAGTGGTTGCATATTGGTACTCCATACCTTTCTATGTAACTATTCCAGAATGTTTCGAAACTTCTTACCCATACACTCTAATAGGGTTTTTGTATGTCTGGTATGAGAAAAAATGCTCCTTTTTTGTGGAGTCAAAGTCCACACAATATATATAAATCCTCCTTGGTCATTAATACCTAGGTGCATCATGTTTATTTGCTACATCAATAAGGATTGCTAAAAAACTGCTCAGTCCTTCGTGAAAGGAAAAGTAAACTCATCAATGCATATAATCACATATCATCAATGTATAACATCAACCATATCATCAAATCATCTCATAAATGCATATCATCATAATCATGATCCATATATTTTTAGAAAATTAGATCAAGCATCTAACACTTCTATCTATCTATCCCTAAATCATACTAACATATCTTTTGACTAACATCTGCATCCTACATCACAAAGTCATTAGTAATACACACATCCTGCATCCACAAACTCATTAGTGCATATCATGTCCATCAAATAAAAAAACATCATACGTCATAAAATAATCTATCAAATATAGTAATAAATCATCCATTCATCCAATATCATATAAATGTATTAAAAAAGTACAAAATTGTGAGCATATAATCATAGATCATCTATCACATAAACATCCATAAACATCTCATAACATATTTATGCCACATCAAAAATGGTAAATCTCATATATCATAAAAAATGGGAATGTCATGTACATCATCAAACATCATGTGTGATATCAAAATATACAAAATATATACAAGGCCTCACATGGGCCAATGAATGTATATATAAAAACATGTCTACATAGAGTCTCTGATACAATAACATAAAAAATTGGATCATAAAAAACATCAGCCTCGCTGATCCTACCTCAAAGGGGGTTTCTCCCCATCATGATGGAACCTATGATGACTGTGTGTAGGAGACGACTGAGGATACACGATTGACTAAGACAGTTGTGGTTGTCTAATGGACTGCCCTCCTAAATTTTCACCTGTGGCACTACTCGGCTCTCCAAAACAAGGACGTCTCTATGCTCTCGGTACAAAACTATCATATAAAGTCTGGTAATAAGTAACCTGAGTGATGAAATATTCACGCTCAGCCTGATACTGAGCCCGGGAAATTGAGGAAGCCAATGAAATCTCTATTGTCATTTGCTACTACTTCTCGGTGGCTAGCTCCTGCCTCAGTGCATCCCACTCAACTCTGAGTGCATCCCTCTTTGTGGTCAAAATCACAACCTAGGAATCAATAGCCTTTTGTTGAGCTGCCTATACATCTCTTTCAGTTGCTTTGACATCTCTATATGTAGTAAGCTACACAATCTGTCCTACCATGTCCCCCTATGAGAGAGGTCCCTAAGGTGCTTGTGGTCCTTGTTACTAATCATGTTGATCATGTTGTTGATCACCATCACCTTGCCAATCCTACCCATCCTGCACACCTTGCAACTACTTAATAGAAATCCACAACCTCTACTTGTCACCCCTCCAACCTACTATACTTGTTTTCCTCCTAACCTAGCCAATGACTGGGCCAACACCAGTAGGATCTGTGAACCTCAAAGGACGATGGCGAGCCCACCACTGTGTGTAGTATCTAATAGTACCTGTATCTGGTAGACCAATTGTCAATCCCCAACCAATAGGTGCTAATGCTCTGAACTCTGTCACTGTCGCCCCTAAATCAGCTTTGAACCTCCACGCATTGACCTCTCAAGCCATGTGTCCAAAAGGGGCATGATATGCATCTGAAGGGTGAGTCTAGCTCTCGCCAAACTATCTCATAACCTTTTATGGAAGATACCTCTCTAAAATAATGTCCACTCGACCTATCAGCCACCAATTCTTCTTGTAGTAAGTCAATTGATCATGGTCATTGGACCACGCCTCGTATTCCATAGATGGTCTTTAGATGAACTTAGTAATATCATCACAAACTACCCACCAATGTGATAGTCTGCTTGGCAGAGTGTAATGCAAATGATCAAAATATAGATATACAAAGGGATCGCCCTCATCTTGTCAAGTCATACCATCCGAATGAGTCACGACAATATGCTCCCATGACCAAACATGAAGAAGGGTCATCCTTGCAGCAATAGAGTTGCCACCTCGATACACAACTTCATGCATGTCTCTACATAGGTGGGCCAACAAACACGGGCCCCAAGCAACCACCGTCCCATGCTCCATCATCTACTCAATGCATATGCCCCAACCAATAGGAAATCCTCTCGCTCTACAATTAGGCATCAAAGGCCCAATGATCAACCCTGCTAAAACCATGGCCATAAGATCAACACTGTCGATAAATGGAGTCAAATCAATCTTTGAATCCACAACCTATAGTGTTGAACACCTAGAAGCCTCTGCATGGCCTGGATACCCATGCAAACATCATATGTGACCAGCTCACCTTGAATCAGGATCCGTAGGATCCTCCATACATCCTCCAGAGTGATCATACACTCTCCTATGGGTAGATGAAATGAAGAGGTCTTTGACCTCCATCTCTCGACCAATGCGGTCATCATGGCACGATGTGCTCTAATCTTAGGTATTAGCAAATGTATCGAAGTCCAACCACATCAAGAAATTCCCTCTCCAAATCCTGAAATCTAACAATAAAATCTAGCAGCTATCATAATTGACGCTCTCTGGAATAAAGTGGTTTGAGAACCGCCTACAAACATTCAACCCACAACATCAAAATTTTGCTCGAAAGTCAAATCAGGAACTTAAACTTGCAAACAAAGTAGCTAAATTATTCATTTTTAATAAAAGCAATCATTTCTAGGATGATAGCAGCCCTATTTTATAATAGTGGCCCTATTTTAGGATGATAGTGGTTACTTTTCATGATAGCGGACCTATTTCACCATAATAGTGGCTAATTTTCACAATAGCGTTAAAATTCTGAAGATTTTCAATTGCACATTCATTTTCAATGATTGCGGTCAAACAATAGAGGATAGTTTTCATGATAGCGTGATTTTTTTACTATAGCGGTTATTTAACCTAGTATAACTGTGGTCATATCATGATGATAGTGGCCTTCCTACAAAATTACCGCTATCTTCCTAATCCTACTTTCAACATTAATTAAAAAAGTGAAAATAGAAAGAAGACATATCACAATACCTACATCAGCTGACTTGCCAAACTGGTGAACTGCCTTTTCTTTGTGTGGGGCACCCGAAATGCGATCCATTGCGAATCGACATTTGTAGCAAAAAATCTAAAAGAACTCTCTAGAGGCAAGAATCTCTCAAAGCAAAGTGTGCAAATGAGGGGTAATTTCACCCTAATTTCCATTTTAATCCCCCCAAAAACCCCAATTTTTACCCTTGGACCCCTTCTAGGTCAATTTTGGGAGCACCTATGACCATCCAAAACCCTAAAGGTGAGCCATAGGCCTTAATTTTTCAAAATCTACACATCAAAACTATTCTTAAACCTTGTCGTGAGCCCGACCAGAAAAGTACTTTATCCACCCAACCTCTCGAAGGGGCAACCCAACATATTATCATCCTTTTGTTGACCATTGGGGCACAATGGAGCATATTAAAAATTTTCTTTCTTGATCTGAACATCAAATTCTTTGAAACAATGTAACCAATACTTTGTGTCAAAGAGGGGCAAAATGTAGACATGAAAAAATAGCTTAACGCATATCACGCATCCTAAAGTGAATTTTTCCATTATTGGCATCACTTTCATTATCACTATTGCATATCACTTCATTAAAATCATTAATCCCCTTTTTAACATCATTTGCATCATTAATCCTATTTTTCTCTATTAACTAAATAATCTTGAATTGTTTAATTAATTCACTATGTTGTTACCTAAATTAACCTTATTCTTTCTGATTAATTAAATAAACACAAATTATTTAATTATGCCACTAAAATACCTTATTCATCTAAATTAATTAAATAGTTATCATTAATTATTTAATTAAGTTACTTTCCCTTCTCCAAATTTGAATAATTAAATCAATTATTCAATTTTCCCCAAAATCACTCAACATGGTCAATTAATAAATATAACTTTATTTATTAATGTCAAACATATCTTGCACATTCCTTTTAAACATAAATAATTAAAACATCCTCACATATCTTGATTGAATAAATCATGACCACTGATTTCTCAATCTGATTTCCTAATCCCACCGGTTGCTCTAATTCCACTGATTACTCAATCCCTTTCCACTAATTTCTTCAATCCCACAAATCATTCAATCTAATCCCACTGATTATCCAATTAAATCCCTTGATTGGGGCAATCAGATGAGTTAATTGATCAATCTATTTCCTCTCAATAGTCTTCAACCGTTGATCCTAATCTTTCATTGTTGCATCTGAATTGTTCATCCAAAAATCATAAATCTATAAAACAACCTTCATCCTTCTCATAAATAATCTGAAGAATTTATATAAAGGTCATGTTAGATTAACTATTGAAGAAAATTGAGCAAAAACATATCCTTGCATTCTAGATCATCCTTTTATCAAGCTTTTGCAATCATGGAGGCTTTGAGTTGAATCAAGCAATCCAACATCCATCTTCAACACAAATACACTCAACCATGGGATGGTATGATTGTAGTTTTTGAATTCATTTTGTGTTTCATTTGTTTATGCTAACCTTGCTTGTTTGGATTCTTAAGCTTTGCGATTACATTTCATGGGTAAGTAGGTATTGTTATCTTGTTTTGAATTGATTTGAGTTCATTCATTGCTACTAATATGATCAATCAATATTCCCCTTATACACTCCAAAGAAAAAAATTCCTATTTTTCATAAAAGAATATTGTTGCCAATTCAAATTGTAAGTCTATTATAATAGTTGGAAAAACTAACTAAAATGATAACTTTTTCTTGTTGTAGATTAGAATTCCAAATGGTCGTGTGAATTGAAAATGAACAGGCGTGACTTAAATTGTTTGAAACTTGTAGCAAGGTGTATGTGAAATTTAGAATGAACTACGCACAAATGAAGGTGGAAAGACATGATTCAGTGTAGAGTACACATAACAACGTGTGCGACATCAAATGAATAGAATTTTGGGTGCATTCATAGTTAATTGGTGAATGGATACATAATTTATTGCTGCAAGTATATGTAATTAAATTTTGTTGGAATATTAATATAATAGACTATTGTTTTGTGGATATAGCAAGAGTAAGGGTGAACCACATTAATTTGTTATCTCGCTCTGTTTTGTGGATTTTTAATTCCTTTGTTTTGTTTCATGTATTAAATTTGCATTTGATTAGTTATTTAATCTCTTCGTTTCTTGCCTACAATTCCAAACATCTTGTCCATTTGAAGATATAGAGTTTTAACATATGCCTCATCCATATCATATTGTTTAATATATAAAATTATAAGTGTAATTTCCAACAAATATTATATGTTTGACCAACAATATCACAATTCCCATAATCCTATTATAATCCTTCTTTAAAATTTATCAGAACTACACTTACCTTTGAGTACAATTCTCATTATTTATTTTAATTTAACCATTAAAATAAGCCTTCTTAAGTGATTATGTAACATACATATATACATACTTCATTAGACTTTTATTATCCAACACATCATTGACAATTATGGATTTTTTTTTTTACGAAACTCACTTTTTATAATAACCCTATACATTTTCACTTGCTCTTTCTTATAATATTCATATCAATTTACCTTCCCTTATCATAAAAAATAGCACAAAATTATCTCATAATTAAAAACTTAAAATAATCTCATGTAAAAACCAATGGTAATTTTCTCACATCGAAGGAATGAGTTCTCAAATCAAGTTAAATCATTACTAGTTAACTTCAAATTAGTGACAAAAAATATTCTTTACTAATTGGATACAAATTGAAATAAAATATAACTAATTGACTAATCAATGGTTAATTTTCATAGCATTTACTTCACTTTTGTAAGATTGAATGTCAATTTTTACTTTCAACTTTATTTGAGGTAAGCTTGGTTGGGATGAGGTTCCTCCATTTCATTGTCTTTAGGTCTTAAATTTTATTTATTTTTGAGATAGCCATAGAAAATTTTATCTTACCCATTAGATATTCCATAATATTCTCCAAATTCTTAAGCTCTTTCATGAAGTGGGACATGTTTCCAACCTAGTCTAATTTTCTAAATCTATCTTCAAAATCCATGCTTCTAATTAATCAATTGCACCTTTATGTGGAGATTTCTTGTTATTAAATAATCAAAAGATCTTATCGTCCAATAGTATAAAATCCAATAATAGGCATAAATCTAGAAGACTAACTACACAAGCAACATAAAGCCACACAAAGAACACAAAAACCATGCTCTACTACTAATATGATCCATAATTAATATCGATATTCAATTCTTTAATTCACCAACTCAAATCTTATTTATTTATAATATGTGCTCATTTAACAAGTTGTTATTAATCATTTTAATGAAAAAAAACTAAGCCCTTGTACCCTTAAAATTATATTATAAGTTCATTGAAGAAAAAATAAAGACTATAGCTTATAGTAAGAGTAAGAGAACACAAAAGTATTTGACATAGTAAAACACAAATAATTAAAAATTTCCAAAAGATTGGAGGAGTTTCCTCCTCATGCCACTATCTCCTTGGTGTATTATAGTTTAATTACCTTCTTGATTCCTTGGATATTATTTACATTTACAAAATACCCAAACACATATATAGATCTACAACTTTATTTTGAGACTATATTATTACATGTCAACTCTATATAACACACTATTCAATAGAAACACAACTCTTACTCAACCAAATGCAACCAAACTCCTTAAAATATCTTATTGGGGTCTTACATGCATTTTTAAAAGTATTTAGAAGTTTAGGAAGGAAGTTAGAAAATAACAATGTGAAGTTGCAATATATGTAGCCATCATGTTAACCTTCATTATTGAGTCACAAAAGTATCACTTTAAAAGGTAGAAATAAATCACACCATTATGTAGGCACTAAAAATTAAATTATGAAAATGGTCTTGAGATAGACCTATATGATATTAATAACTACACAATTTATGCATACATAGAATAGTAATTATGTAATCACTACTTGCTTAAAGTGATAGTTTCACTACTAGCAAAGGAACTATGCATTTTCAAGAATATGCGATTTATTTTCACATTCATGGTGCATGCATCATTTTAGACATGTATTTCCTCTATAGAGCAACTACTTTTTTCTTTCTTTTTTTACAAAAACTCGATGGAAAATGATAATAAAAAGCATCTTAGAAGTTATATATTCCAAATGAATAGTATCTCACAGTTATATTCCAATATTCTTGAGAATGATGGCTTAGTAGAGATATATTATTAAAAATTCATGAGAATATTTGAAGTAATCCTCTTTAGCTCTTGGTTCTCTTGTGATTCATTATTGTAACCTTAGAGCTCTTCAAAGATCATTTCTCATGGTAGATCTCTCAAAATAATTGTTATGTACCCTTGTTAGCACACACAAGCTCCAAGGTATTAAAAATATCATTTTCAAGACACTTGTAACTTTTTTTGTGAAATTAATATAATCGTAAAATTTATTAGGTCTTAGCTACTACAAATTTATAAAATATGCCACATGTTGATTGTGTAAATTTTCTAATGAAATATAATATACAACCCTAATTTTAGATGTGAGATTTTACACACATTAAGACATTAAATTTATCTAATCATAACTTCAATGTAAATCCTTAGAAGTGTTTTCCATTATCAATAACCCTATATTCCATGGTAATACCCTATATTCCATAATAATCCCCTATATTCCATGATACTTTAATTTTTAGTGCCTACATAATGATGTGATTTATTTCTACCTTTGAAAGTGATACTTTTGTGACTCAATAATGAAGGTTAACATGATGGCTACACATATTGCAATGGTTACTTCTCGAGTTTGGTGTTGAGTTGAGGACAATCACAAATCATAAGAAACTTAATGTTAATTGAGATTTGACAATTGTTATTTTATTTTACTAAATCTTTTTTAATCTTTCCTTATTTTGTCCATTTGCATGTTACACAATTTATTTCATCTTTTATTTTTTAAATTTTTATGATTTACCCCCAAATTATTAATATGTAATTCACAACCTCGTACATACTTTGGTGAAGTGGTGTATGGAAGACACATGATCGACAATCATGAAAACTTCAAATGTTTTCAAAAGGAAGTGAAGGTCCAAATCTCTATGTCAGGATTCCAAATGATGAAATATTAATTATCATTATCTATTTTAATGACTTAATCATCACAATTAATAATATCAACACTATTCAACAAATACAATTATAATTATGCTGTATTTTTCAAATGAAAGGTTTAGGTCTTTTGCATTGATGGGGAAAAAACATGGCCATTTTTTTCAATTAAATTTTTTTACGTAACTATGTCACAATGCATGTTCATATACCAAGGATGTTGCCACATATGACAATAACCAATTACTTAGTTCAAGTGTAAATAAAACTTTATTTAAATTAAAAAATAGTATTATAGAATTAAACCTCTATTCAATTCAATTAATTTTTTATTACAACCAATATTAGAAAGGAAAGAAAGGATAAAATAGAAAATTGTTCCAAATACTATAAACATTTTTTTTAAACTTCAAAAAGACCAAAATATAGTTAAATAATCACAAGATATTTCCAACAATATGGGGAAAATAGTCGTGCAACTCACTTCTCAAGGAAATAATCACACAACAAATTTTTACACTAAATTTTTTGGAAACTAATCATAAAAATTGGAGGCTAATTTTATAGAAAATAAACTAAAATTTTAATCAAAAAATTAATTGTAGAGGATGTTTTACAATAGAGTGGCTGCTTTTGCAAAACCACAAATGCTTCTCAAACTAACCATATACCTCCACAAAACTACAAAAAATAAATAAATTATTATTTAAAAATGAAATTTTATACAAGAGTACTTAATATGATCCATTGACCTTAAAATTTGATAAATGTCAATTATGAACATTCTATAGTCACAAAACACTACTAAATTTTTTATAGAACCTATCACTAACTACATTTTCCAAAGCTTTGATTTTCCTAAGAATGGTCTAAAAATTACAACTAAGATTTAAAATGATAGAGATATCATAGGACCTACCCTATATCATTTTGGATAACAATTTAAAATGACAATGAGGCCCAACACTCAAAAAATTACAAAATATCAACTTTCAAATTTAAAAAATTAAATTTCCTAATTTAAGAAAAGTCTATGATCTACAAACATGTATCAAATTTAAATTTATTATTTCATCAATTAAATATTAAAATGTAGATAGATAACACATATCATCAATTAAAACAACTATCAATCATTCATGAAACAACCCTTTTCCGCATTTGAAAAGCTTACGCGCATGGTGGAATCTACCCTAGGGGTACCCCATGGTCCCCCTCTGCACCTCCTTGACCTGAGCCTCGCCTTGTCTCATGCGGACCCATGTCCCTCAGGAGACACTCTTGGAGGGTCCGGTTCTTTGGCTGTGGATCTTTCAATGCCTCCCGTGTCTTCGGTTTAAGTGTCGACGGTCATGTTTCTTCTTGAAACAAATGGGTGGAAGGATATTTTGACCAATATTAAATAAAGCTCTTTACCTCCTCCTTCTCATGAGGTTGAAGTTGTTGCTTTTGGAACAGATTTCACTATCTCTGATACGGTCAGCGATAGGATTCTCTCCTCCATGGAGAACACAGTTGTGGGTCATTTTCTCTCCTTACGACCCACTGTTGATATGGTCTGAAGATGGACTGCTGCTAAATGGTGCCTCAAGGGTAGTGTGGAAATATGCAATATGTTGGTTGGCCTCTTCCTTTTCAAGTTCACAGCTTCAGAAGATCTGGTTTTTGTCCTTTCTTCTGGACCTTGGGTTTATGGAAAACACAACTTGGATTTATGCCGCTGGACGTCAGGGTTTGACCCTGTGGTGGATCTTAATAAGTTGGCATCGGTTTGGATTCGCTTGCCCAGTCTACCTTTGGAATATTTGGATGAATCAATCTTCAAAAGCATTGGTGATTCCTTGGGTCACTTCATAACTTTTGACTCCATCACCAGATCGAAGTCCAGGTTAGTGTTTTCCCACTTTTGTGTGAACATTTGTGTGAATAAGTCGCTCCCTAACTCTATTAAGCTCTGCTAAAAGTTTGGGACATGGGTCCAACCTGTGTGCTATGAAAATTTTGTGGTCTACTGTCAGAAATGTGCTAAACCTGGGCACCTTATTTCTGATTGTGAGTCCTCCTTTAATAAGGAGCCTAACCCAGGAGACTCTGCTGCTACTGCTAACTCTCCTCCTGAAATTGATGACTCGATTAGTGGTGCTATGAAATCTTCACCAGATTTATCTGCTATTCCTAACTTTGGGGTTCCTTCTCCTAAGTTAGAGACCAGTGTTGATCTTCCTAACTCTAGTGTTCCTATTCCTGGGTTAGTGACCAGTGTAGATCCGACATCAGGTCTTGCTAATCTTTCCTTAGTTGAGAATTTGGTTAGTGATAAGGTTATGGAGATAGCAAATCCTTCCTCTTGCTCGACTTTTGGGGGTGTTGAGCTTATTGGTGGTGCCCAGTCGAAGGTGGCTTTAGAGGGGACTAGCAAGAATATAGGGGAAGAGGGTGAAATCTAGGAGGATATGGGTAATGGAGATGTGACAACCTTCAACTCTGAGGATTCAAAAATGAAGTGTGTTGTTGATGAGGATAACAAGATAACCCCAAAGAAAAAAAGGAGGAAGAAAAAGGCGGATGTGGGTGGAGAATCCAAGCATGGTAGGCCATCCCACAAATCTATGAGATTAAGAGAAACCACAAATGAGATTGTTATGGGTAAATAGAGGACATTGGAAGTGTCCTCCAAGAAAGGTAAAAAATGAAGGTCATGTCATGGAATGTGCGCGGGTTGAGCAACTCCCATAAGCAACTTGCTTTAAAAAACTATGTTTTAGAACATAAGATTGATTTATGACTATTACAAGAAACCAAGATGAAAAAAGCTAATTTTGATAATATAGCTAAGTACATATGGCCAGGGGCCACTTACTCCTACAGTGATGTCGAAGGAGCTTCTGGGGGGCTAGTTGTGCTTTGGAACCCTTCTAGATTTAATGGCACTGAACTATTCTACTGCCGGAGTAGTGTTGGTGTTTCTTTTACTTTCCCGGGTGGCTCCTAGTCTCTTATCAATGTTTATGCACCCAACCAGAGGAATGCTAGATATGCTTTGTGGCAGGCTTTTCCTGATTGGATAAAAAACAATAGTGGGTATCAGTGGCTTGTGCCTGGAGATTTCAACTCCCCCCTATTTCCCTCAGAGAAATATGGTGGTCTAGTTGATTATTCTAACAACATGGAAGACCTGGAAAAATTTCTAAGTTCTACTGGCCTGATTGACATAGTCTTATCGGGCCAAGCTTTTACCTGGACCAATAAACGCTTGGGGGAAGAATTGATACAAGTTAGATTGGATAGATTCCTTTGTTCTAGTAACTGGACTGGATTTCTCAGCACCACTCTGCAGGCTCTGCCCAGGACGGTCTCTAATCACAATCTGCTATTACTGACCTCATGTGACTAGTCTGTTGTCAGACCTTTCCCCTTCTGTTTTGAAATTATATGGAATTCCCACCCTGATTTCAAAAATAAAATTGTTGAATGGTGGAATATTCATGTTCGTGGTTCTCCTATGTTGAAGATATTTTTAAAACTCAAACACATCAAATGTGTGGTGAAAGGCTAGAATAAAAGGGTTTTTGGGGATATTTTCCAGGAGAAAAAAATTATTGGGGAAAAATTGAAATTGGTTCAGAAGAAAGTGGAGGGTGATATCGGTCTTCCTACTTGCAACCAAGAGAAGGAGAATCGAAGGGAGTGGGAAAAAATTCTTAAGAAAGAGGAGATTTTTTGGAAGCAAAAGTCTAGGGTTCAATGGCTGAAGGAAGGTGATAGGAACACCTCGTTCTTTCATATTTCTGCTATCAAACATAAGAAAAGGAATTAGATAACTAAGTTACACAATGCTCAAGGTGAGTTTGTCAGCTTTCCTTCCCTAATTGGTTTAATGGTTATGGATTACTTTTAGAAGGCTTATGCGGCTCCTGATGAGGCTCCTAACCCAGCTCTTGACAGACTGGTTCTTGACCCACTCCCAACTTTAATTTCTCAGAGTGATAATTTGGAGATCCTCAGTGCTATCACTCCTAAGGAGGTTAAGTTGGCCACTTTCAGCATGGGGACTTTCAAAGCTCTAGGCCCTAATGGTTTCCCTTCGGCCTTCTTTCAAACCATTTGGGAGATTGTTGGCGAGGACCTTGTTTTAGCTGCAAGTGATTTTTTCAAATCTGGTAAGATTCTTAAGCAATTAAATCACACTTTCATAGCTTTAATTCCCAAGGTTTTTGATCCTCAACATATGATTGACTTTCACCCCATCAATTTGTGCAATAATTTTTATAAAATCCTCTCTAAAATCTTGGTCAACCGCATCAAACTGCTTCTTGATAAAATTATCAGCCCTACTCAAAAAGGGTTTGTTCTTGGTTGGCATATCATTGATGCTACCATAACCACACATGAATTACTCCACTCCATGGATAGATGCAACTATGCGGGTATGGCCCTTAAGCTTGACATCTCTAAGGCCTATGATAAGGTGATCTGTAACTTTGTCCCTAGAGTCCTTGCTAAGTTTGGATTTAACCAATTGGTGATCAATATATTAATGGAATGTATTATGATGGTCAAGTTCTTTGTTTTGGTTAATGGGTATTCCTTTGGGTTTTTTCAAGCTGGGAGATGTATCAAACAGGGAGACCTCCTTTCCCATTATCTGTTTATTATGGTGGGGGATGTCTTGAGCAAGAATTTCTCTAATATGTTGTTTGAAGGGTCCATTAAGGGGATTAAGGCTGCTTCTTCCCTAGCGCCGATTGTGATCCAACAATTTGTTGATGATACCTTTCTCTTTGGAAAATCCTCTGTGATTGAAGCCAAGAAATGGAAAAAATGTCTTAACAGCTATGCTTCTTGTTCTGGAAAATGCATCAACTACAATAAAAGCATGATTTACTTCTTTAACAACACTCCTAAC